>JBBBZN010000060.1:0-129955 GCA_037974915.1 Ceratobasidium theobromae
AGAAAGGAGCAAGGATCGGAATGCTGTCCTGCACACCCCAAACACGAACAGAATGATCCCAGGAGCCAGAGATGATACGAGCGCTGTCAGGTGAGAATGTAACAGATTTCACAGCGTCGGTGTGCCCCCTAAATGGACCGGCAAGGCGCATACCATTGTTGGCATTCCAGACAACGATAGTGGAATCGCTGGAACCCGAGGCAATGCACTTGCCATCGGGAGAGAACGCAACCGATAGCACCCACTGTTCGTGGCCTTTGAGTGGGCCAGCAGCCACCCGTCCGTCAATCACATCCTTGATTGTAACTGTTCCGTCATCGGTCCCAAAAGCAAGTCGAGTGCCGTCTGGGGAAAATGCGATAAAGTTGGCTGGTCGGCCTGTATTCCAAATAGCGAATCGCTGTTCGATTATTTCCGGTCTTGCCGCTGCCAACCCACGTGTGTGTTTCCAGAAATTTTTGAAGACAGAACTTGATTGGTGACAAAATGGAAGTAATGACACGTATATGTGCGGTGTTGATTCTGAGACAGCGTTTGCCGTAAACTTGGCCACGAATTTGATCGAGTCCTCGATGTATGCTACTAAATTACCGGGTGCATAGGATGCCTATTTAATCATGGTTAGTCCCTCAGCAAAGACACCCAACACGAAAGGCACCTACAACGAGCCAACGATTCACGGTGTGCAACATTTTCACAGCTATCTTCATCCAATCCTTCAGATTCATCACTTCCATCCAGAAAAGCAATTGCTCCGATAGAAATTCGTCGATACAAGGAAATAGTTCTTCTGACACAGTCGCCTGTTGCAAGTGCTCACTCCAGTAACGGCATGCATAAGCGAGGGTGGGTGATATGAATTGTTTGACCCGCTCATCTAGATCCTCGACGTCCTTATCACGCACAAACGACGAATCGAGATTGCATATATTGAATCGCAGCTGTTCCTTCATCAGTTCGAAACATCTCCGAGCTAGAAATTGGTTGTGCTTTGGCTGATCACAGAAGAATAGTGACGAACGGGCCTGGTCGAACATGAAATTAGGGAATGATGGATGGAAGGTTGAAACGATGCTGCTATTCTCGGATACGTAGATTACAGGGAATAGTGGTTGAAATGTGGCTAATGCCACGCTGGAGTTGCTGAGCCCTCCGAGAGCTCCGAGAGTTGCCAAAGTCTCGACGCTGATGGGCTCGCGGGCACATAAGGTCGTCCAGAGAACAAGCCGAATTAGATCCTTCTCCTCATCTTCTGGCCCCTCCACGAGCGCCGCAGTTAGTATAATTGTGTATAGTTTGTCAATCTCCCCAGGCTTGTCTGAATCAGAGTTGGCTTCAAGAAGCATTGATAATCGCCTACTGGAGATAGAGAGGCTCCCTCCCGCCCGAATATATCGAACTGCGGTAGTTGCATAAATGAATAGGCTGCCAGACAGCTCGGTTAGCTTCTGGACTTGAGTTCTAGCCGGCGGCATGAATTCGAGCTCTTCAGCCAGATACAGCCCAATATCCGCCCGAACAAGCGACCCCTCGATCTCCTGCAAGATGAATACCGAACGGGGTCCGAAAAATTGGGACTGCATGCTCTGCTGGATTGCTGGCTCAGGTTGGCTGGTTACAAAAAATTTGAGCGGTAAATCTGTACCACGTTGGACAAGCATTTCGAGGATACATCGGGCGCCATTCCAATCACTGCATTCTTCTAGTGCATCGATCACCACAACTAGATTCTCCGGCATCGCGTCCTTAACTTTCAGAATAGGCTCCCGCAGCAAGCACTCGAACTGCGTAGATATCTTCTTCCTACTGATGTCAGAGTCGCTTCCTTGTACTCGACATACCGCAGATCGGAATGCCAGTGAGTAGCCCGCGAGTTGGTATGCAATGGTCGGTATGATTCGCCCCACGTCCCGGCACTTGGCTGTGATGCGGTTGCAAAAGAAGCTCGCTCCCAGTAGCTTTTGTTTCTTCAATGTTTCGCAAAATGTCCGTGCGAGGCCGGTCCTCAGGTTGCTGGTGCCAGCCATTCCACTCATCCAATAGATATTCGGAGCGTTGGGATCACAAGACCAAGTGTTCAGCTCAAGCAATGTGGCCGTCCGAGTATGTTCGGTGCAGGTCTGTTGGTTGGTATTGGTGGATAGAGGGGAGTCGTAGCTCGCAAGTTTGGCTGGGGTCATCTCCTCGAGTCGGTTGTTCTACTCGGACACATGAATATCCAGGTAAGTTGAATGTATAATTGCGATCATACCACTAATTGATCCCCGGTGATATTCCAACTGAGCGTAGCGTTTACCTTCCCATTCCCGATTATCAATCCACACCCCAAATTAGGTCGTATTTCTCATCCTCACCTGGAGTTGTCGAAACAACCCTTCGATGCGCCGGTAGCATCTTGCAAGTTCCTCGATGTCGTGGTTGGCTTCAGTCAAATCGCTTCCTGTCTCGTGATCTCGTTTGCGATTGATTTGCTTCGCTTGTTCTTCAATAACCCTGCACATATTCTGAACGGTGGCAGTTCAACGTGGCAATTGCACTTACATAGCAATCCTTTCAACGAATTCGGACATTTGAGCCGATTTAGACTCCTGAAAATATCGGATTGAACCTTCAGCCAGCAATTGGAGTCTCGATGCCACATCTTCATAGTCGTCCGGGTGATCAAGGGCCTTCTATATAATTTATTTGTTATTTCCGGCTTTGGTGAAATGAAACAGCAAACATACATCCATCACGCCGATACTAGAAATAACAGACCCAATAGCGGATTGCAGAGGTGGAAATACCACTGCACATTTGTGCAATGATCGGAGGGTAGTGCGTAACCCGGCCCAGGCTGGGCTTCTCATCAGATCTGGGCTTCCAGTAGGCGAGTCAAGGGGCGAGGGTCCGGCTGGTGGAGGCGTAGGTGTCGCGAGGACTGGTAATGCCTGTCCCAGTGGGAGTAAATTCGACGAGGACGAGGGCGTTTGGACATTTGTCAAGTCGTTTGTTGATAATGTAGATCTCGAGGGTGCCGGAGACGGCGAGCGAAACCACTTGTCAAATTTGCGGGAGAGAGAGTCTCGAATTCTGTGCTTGGGGTCACTCATATTGGATGGTGAGGCAGCGAAGAAGAGGGTATCGGATGCAAATCGTTTACAACAGGGAACTTCATCCGTCATCATTTCCCGGAACTCCCCTCTCGCCTAACTTACTATGGTAACTACATGCGATAGCCCCACTTAAATGTACATTCTCACTCAAGTTGACCGAAGGATGCGAGTTCGTTATGTTCACGACTGGCTCTGGATAATCATTAGGTCGTCCGAGGCCTTAAAGTCATCTCATCGAGGTGGAACGTGATGCCCATGGGGCACAATGTGAGTCAGGAGGTCGACGTATCGGGGCCCCTCGAAGCTTGATATGTACATCACACATATAATTTCACGCAACTAGGAGCACCAATCGAACATATCCATATATACGTAGCTGAGTGCATGTGTCGCGCTCGATCCGATCATGCAAAGGATCCCTCTCCTTGGTTGGACACTAGAACACGGCGACGATGAGGCAGTAATATTCTTCGCATCCTTCTAGCTACGGTTACTCTGCTATCTCTACATTCACTCGCCGATGAATGCATATGATCAGAATGTCAAGCGTCGCCTTCTTTCTCAACTGAAAAGGCTTTTTTGGTTGAAGGATCCTCTAGGTCTGGAGGCGGTAAATGACGCAAAACGAAATTTGGAGGGAATGATGGAGGGTGTATATGATTATAATTATAGCTATGGGAGACATTCGGTGGTTCAATTGTTTGGCGCGGGCGCATATCGAGCCCTCGAATGCCTTGCTGAAGCCCAGTCTTCAAATATGGCACCTTACTTCTCCAAAACGGAGGCCTGGAGGAAATTGGAGGGGGTCCCCAAAGAGCTCCGAGGGTCAGAGCTATTTGATGCTGGGACGCCTGAAGAAGTGAATCCGGCACATTCATCCATTTCAGTCCCGGACGGACTTACTAATTGAAGAAGCTGTGGTTAATCCGGTTTGTATATGTAGGCTATTGATGAACTTGTCTAGTTCAGAGCCATGATATGTATATACGGGGGTAATTAGTTTCAGACAGTTAAACCAACTGAATATTATAATTGCTTGTATGACCCTACATTCCCAGGAAAACGAGTTTATCCACACAAAGTACCAAATAAATGCACGTCATAAATGAAAAGCAAAGAAATCACAGGTCCAATCCACTATGCAGTATCAACCTTGATATAACATTTGGGCGCGTACCCAGCTGTGCTAACCTCGGTGCGGCACCATATCCACTCTTTCTCCGTATCCGACTCGGGAAGTAGGTAGAGCTTTTGTCCTTGTTTGAGCGATAGTTCGTTCGACGTGCCAGACTCAGCTGCGAAATCGTATAGCACAGTGAGCGTGCGGGGTGGCCGTGGGGCAGGGGCTAATGAGACGGGAATATTTGGGCGAGGGTGCGTCGATGCGGCAGTGACAGGTTGGGGTTGGGCTGGGGTTTGCTTCTGGGGTTGGTTCGCGGGACTTGGTTGAGCCGAAGTGGATGGCTAGGAAAACGTATTGGTTTAATCGAAATGATATCATCGTGAAATTGAGCCGGTTTGTGGCCGCATAAGGAATTTATGGTAGCGCTCACCATATCTGCAGGGAATGCGATCGTGTGCCTGGCTGTTCTGGCGGTCAGTGGATATGGAAACTTGAACACCACAATTCTCAGTGAGAGCATCTAGATTGAATGACATCCCATACCTGGATAGGGCTCATCTCATTACTTGTATTAGCCGAGGCAGGAGCCTGCCAAGTGTCAGCACAACTCGATCAAACTTGGTTGATTTGCTCACATTCGGACCCTGTCCAAACAAAGATCCTCCACGCAGGGTCCCAGGAACGACCGAAGGTGTTGAAGGTGGAGAAAGAGGTACCTTGACCGAAGCCGAAAAACTCGATAACCGAGACCCTAGCGACACCCGAGAGGCGTTGAGCGATTCGGAGGACGGGGATACTGGGCTACCGAGGTTATTTGGACGCGATACTTTGCGAAGGACACCTGGCCGTGGACCGGGGGTTTCGGGGGTTCTGAGTTGGGGGGGTGACGAGATGATCATGGGCACGGGCATAGTTATAGAAGCCGATGCAGATGAGGGCGCAGGTGTGGGTGTAGGTGAGGGCACGGGTGCTGGTACGGGCACAGGCGGCGGAGTGCGGGGTTTGGCCTCAGGTCGAGTGGGAGTGCTAAGGAGAAGCGAGGATGGTGGTCCAGAGTTCATTTGGCGAGCGATATCGGATGTGTTTTTACCGATGACTCCAACAGCAGATTGGAGTTTGTGGACCTCGGCCATCAATACTAGTTAACCGAGTTAGAGACTATGTCAATAGCAATAAAATGGCCTTACACTTGAAATCATGCGAGGAAGGGCTAGATAGCAAGAAAAAAATTAATAAGGCTGGGACTAAAAATAATTAACGTACCCCGAGCGAGCACCAATATCCCGTAATTGCGCCTCGAGAAATGAAATACGATCGCGTAAACTTTCTTCTACAGCCAGGGCAGTATTCAACTTTTCCTCGAGAGAACTACTTTTTTCTTCCACTTGAACGAGAATTCGCATGATGGATAATGCAGCGCAAATGTTCTGATAGCCATGAGACAAGGGTTGTCATGACCACGAATGGACGTACCTTGGACATGTTCTCGGCTGTCATGCTTGCCTCCGAGTTGTTTTGCACTAGAGATTTGCGCTGGTCACTCTCATTTGGAGATTCCACCGCGCTGTGGATGGCCTGCCACATAAGCGCCTCGGACTCGGACTCTTGGGTTCCAGCCGGGTCCTCTTGAAATGTACATATAACCTTACGAATGGATGTGGACTGAAAAGGTTCCCGACAGACTGGGCAAGTGCGAGACGAAGATCCAAGCGACTGAAGACAAGGTTGGCAAAATACATGACCTGGAAATATTAATCTAAAAGTTAACAAGTCGAGTTCCGAAGGCAGTACCACGTACCACAGGAAATACTATGAGGTGTGAGTTCTGCTGCAAAGTCCTCGAAGCATATTGAGCACTCTTGCAACACAAACATCAAGGGGAACTCGAGTTGAGGTAGACAACATGTGTACGACAAGCGCCGGGCGGTTACACGTGACATAACTGTCATCACACCCTGAGAAATTAGCTCTCGACTTCGATCTCTGACTAACCACAACATTTGCCCGACGTAATTGGGCGATTCGCCCACGCGGAAGCACTTATACCACCATCACTACGACCTTCCTATTCGGCACTAACCCTTCCTCCATACACTATGCCAGGTTCAGATCCACTGTGGTATTGCCACGAAGTAAGTTCACGCAACGACTGTAGTAGACAATTATTTTATCGTATTTCTTTATCTCTCTTCAGTGTCATTCGGAGATGCGCCCAATCGTGATGGTGGGTGATTCTACGTCATGCCCTCGATCACGAATACTCATCTTTATCTTCTATAACTCCTGGTTGCTGGCCACGTATTCACGCCACGGTACATTCGATGCTGGCTCTATAACCTCGTTCCATCCTCGATCATACATATCGGCGAACAACTAGTCCCCCGAGCCACTATGTGCATCATGCAACTCGTCCTTCATCGAACAACTGCCGCCTTCAGACGATACCCAAGCCGACGATCCACGCGCGTTTAGTGCCTTTAATAATCTACTAAACAGAGATATGCCCCGCGAACAAGAGCATGGTGTAAGTGGTGCAATCGACCCCATAGGGCAACTCCTCGGCGCTGTCCTCGGTATGCGGAACCTCGGCCCAGATGCGACTCCACCTCGTATGGCGTCCCCAGACTCGGGCTCTGGCCCTGGTCCTGGTCCGGGTTCGGGCTTCGGTGGGCCGAGGATCCAGATCCTGAGAGATGGTGACAGACAACGGAGTGGAAGTGGGATGAGTTTCTCTTTTCGAAGTAACAGTGGATCGAGCATTGGTAGCGGATTTTTCGGAGGATTTGGGAGACGCGATGAGAGAGACAGGGATAGGGAGAGAGAGAGAGAAAGAGAAAGGGAAAGGGAAAGAACGGAACCGCCCGGCCTGGAAGAGTAAGTGCTAGTAATTTGGGTATTGGCGATTCGCCAGCAACGTTTGTTGCAGGTTTTTAGCAGCCATGTTTCAAGGCCCACCTGGTGGTTCCAACCCCAACCAAGGCCAAACCCAAGGACAGGGACGCGGCCCACCGCCACTTTTGCAGAACATGCTCATGGGATTGCTTGGAGCTGGTTTGTCGGATCGCCTCCTTTGATACCACCACTAATTATAACTATCGATTCAGGGATCGGCCACCCGGGAGTAGGGGTAGGTAGTGCCGGAGATGGCAGATGGGGAGACTACGCACTAAATCAAGAAGGTGGGGTTGATTTCGCGTCCATTACTCACTGACCTCATCATCTTCAGCTCTTGACCAAATCATCACGCAACTCATGGAATCGAGCCATGCGGCACCTGTTCCAGTCCCAGAAGACATGATTTCCAAGTGGCCACGCACGATTCTTACCCCCGGAAGTACGTCCCTGCATTCTGTTACCTCGCCACTTTGCTTATCGCCTTGTTTAGACCCGCTCGAGAGCCATGATTGTGCAGTGTGCAAAGAAAGCTTTGCATTCATTCCACCCGACAAGGGGGCCGACTCGGATCCAACCAAGTCTACCGGAGACGAATCACAGCCTCAAGAAGCGCTCACCCTCCCGTGCAAGCACAGTTTCCATGTCGAATGTATCGAACCATGGGTCAAAGTAAAGGGTACGTGTCCTGTATGCAGATATGAGCTCGTACCACAAAACCAGCGCACGCAAGAAAACAATACCCCTGGTGGAAGTGGCAGCGGCAGCGGCGGGGGTGATAGTGGCTCTGGAAATAGTCGCCCCGGCGGTACAAACAGGAGACCAAGCGAAGAGGGGAGGATGGGATCGCCGATGCCACCTGGGGCTTATGCACTTGATTAGGTGATTCGGTTAGTCAGAGCAGGTTTATTCCTCTTTTGTTGATTTTCGTAATTCACGCTATTGTGATGTGGTGATTAATATTGTGAAATTGTTAGGTCTTGTTAGAGTCGCTGCGTGTATTGGAGATTATTACGAAGTACATTAACATAAATGTTTAGTGAAGTAGGTGTATGGGTTAACGTGGTAGGGTGGTGAACACTGGCAGGTAGTGACCTGGACCTACAGAGCAAGCTTCTAACGTTGACTAGGTATATCGATCTGGCTTCAGTCATAATCGACTGGCATACTATGTTCCACAGTTCTTCGGTCGAGAATTAGGTACTTGTAAACACACGACCCCAATCCTCAATTAGTTGGTACGAGGGGCGCCAAATATGTCCAACTAGAATATCGATCCTAACACGAACGTAAGCCATGCGACTCTTCCGGGGGTGATTTTGGACCCCCATGGTTGCGCCAAGAGCTAAATCCTTCGGTACAATAACTCAAGTACACAGTGCACATAGGTGTCATGTTAAACCGCAAATTCGATTTGTCGTTTCCAATGTGAATCTCCATAATAACGAGGTTCGCGATCGGAAATGGATGCGCATACATGCACGCTAGATCGCAAGTTATGCATACGAGGGAACCAAATGTGTATTCATGCTGCGAGGGCTGTACTACGGGCTCTTTGGCAACGTTTTAGCTGGCGGGTGTGGCACGCGCCCTGCGGAGGATCACAGATTCGGTTTATCCCTCGAGCGCTTAGCGAGTCTCCCGACGCACGTGACCGTGTTTTCTCGCGCTTTCGCCCATCCACCACACCTTAGTCTGTGTTTTCTGGCCACCCGACTCGCAAGCCTCGGTGCCCTGGCTCCTCTATAGTTTTATATAATCCACCCCTTATATATATCATGCTTACCCCTCTCACGTTACGAGCTAAGCGCCGTTAAAGATAAGTTATAGGTGCGTACAGAACCAAACGCATCGACACGCTCGAGGCAGCCAGTATACCCGCGTTGAATTCACTCTAGCAGACCTTACTTGAAGATCATAGGCGGTGGCCCACACTCGATCCACAACTACTTGCTGGAGTTGGCCAACGCAAGGTTCACCAGTATTCATCATGGGGCGATTTGGATCTCCGACCATAACAATCGTCCGTACTTCTTTAGCAGGATCGCGACGCCCATGTTAGGTGGACCGAAGACGTGGTTTACGACAAGCTCAAGGGGCCGAACCTGACTTTGGATTTGTGGCCTGCGACCGAGCTCAACGCATTTCATGGCTAGCACAGGACGGCGGAGCGTATATATCTTCTGGAGACTACTTTATTACTTGCGGATTCCTACGGTGGATGGTACCGACGACTATCAAACCTCCGCCAGAATGTGGCAGAGAGCTAGGCGTTGTTGTACAAAGCTAGACCCTACTAGTGAGCCGGGAATACGCTAAGTATAGGTGTTTGATCTCAGGAAAGTGACTAGCTAATAGACGTCACGCAAGGTTGGAATCAGTCGCTTAGTGTGAACCATGTGGTATAATTCCGTAATTGATTTACTCGAATGCTATCGAGATCTAAATCCTGGGGAATTGATGTTAGCTGATTGACAACCCAGAAGTGCGATCATCATCTACTATGCCCACTCAATTTAAATTTCCTTGCGCCCTGGCTGTTTGAAGTACTGTTGAACGCAACAAAAGGTAACCGCGCGCCTCGATTCTTTGTATATCGTAGTTACTATTGAGCTCGTTCATTTTATTCTTTCTCATCGTTACCGTTGTATTTCGCGACTACTTTGGTACTACGCGCGTCGACTCTTATTTTCCTTCTACGTATTTATACTCGCTGTACGCGCATTGCTGAGCGACTCGCATTCACTCATCTGTCTTAGCTACAGATTTATACGAGCTTCATTTCTGTATTTTTCTGCCATTTGCACTCCACTCGCGCTAGCCAATAGTAACTTTCGCGATACGTTGTTATAGGTATGATACCAAACACTGGCACGGTTACTACACGGCAGTTGGCATTTTTCAGATTTATGGTACGTGTGCGGTACCTAGAAAAGTACCTGCTAAATGCTGCACATCCCTAAATGTATATATTTCATCCGTCCGCTCAGGAAATGAGGTCACTGCGCGCTTGACTTTGCGGTTTTGTTTGACGCATATGTTTACTTAAAATATTCTCATACAACGCACTTGTTATACAGCAGGAACAATGGTTTCATCACGATCCATCTTACTGGCTTGCAATTGCCTTTGAAACGTGTGCTTAAATTTTTACTCAGGCGGAGAGCAGAATCGTGTAATGTACAGTACCTCCGAGATGATTGTCTCAGACTGGGGCTGTTGGGCTCGCTGTTATTAGTGATAGGATTGCAGTAATATTAATACAGTACCACGCAGGCCTGGGGGCGTTCGACCAGGCTTCCAAGGGCTGATACCACCAATCGATCCTATGAACTCCGTTTAGTTTTTGCGTCCCCCAGAACCTGGGGTTACATTACAGTGAGATCATTACTAACGGGTGAATTTTATTGCTACTTTTAGTGGTCATATATTCCCTCGATGTTGGTGTCGGCCCTTTTTCAATATAATAAAATCGGTGAAATCTCCACATTTCTCCTAGGGGATATTAAACTCCGGTGCACTCCGGGGCTTCAGAGATCTCCGTGGAACGATCCCCCACGAATTAGTCTCCGGTTGGAAGCTAGCCCTGTGGAGATTTTGGCAATTTTGCTGAGTTTGTAAGTGGGGCTTGGCTAAATAAACACCCCGATACTTCGAACCATATGAGTACCAGTGTCTGCTCAGCTCGAGCTAGCCATGTATGCCCAGGTGGCAGCCTTGGGTCCCCCAAACCACCGAACCTTGCCAACAAACGGTCGTGGTGCGGTGCATAGCGGGTCCACCTCATTGTATGCGCCCGCATGACCCCGGCGCCGAGCAGAGTATAAGATCCCAATTGTCTATGAATGTATGCATATTGCTAGGAGCGAAATTAATATACTTGTAACAGCGCAATGAGGACTGTGCGTTAGCTTTACTAATTATAACATTACATACATATCACTTGATTAATTGACCTAACCAATATCATAATGACGTGACGAAATCCGGGAAGCACTAGAATGCACGCCAGAAGGTAAATGAGGATCGACAAAATGTAATTGCACTATATGCCTGTTAATACGTGTTAAGCTTAGCATTTATTTACTTTTTCACGCAGTCGACCCTGGGTGAATCGGGTTTCATTGTGTCCGACATATGTGCAACTCCCAATGTAAGTTACGTTGTTTGTCCCACCCACGGACAAAATAAGCGCCAGGCGCTGTTATGTAATCAACGCTGCCTTTGACCATCCTAGCATTTTGAGACTACGCCCTAAGAAGGGGTCATTGCTGGATAAAATTCATGCTATATACCTGGATGCGGAAATCTATCAGACGGTCGACTGCCAGATCAAATAAGTTAAAAAACAATGGATTCTATGTGAGGAACCCGTTATCGTGGTGATGGATGTAGTGTTGTACCGGTACACACGCGGTTCTCGCTTCTTACTGCCGCATGTATGCATGCAGATTAAGACGAGACCAAAGTAGCAGGAAACGGGTTTATGGGTACTTGCATTGTTGCCGAAATTCCCGGTTATAACTGGACCCACTCCGGAATGGGCACAAACTAAAAGTCAAGGAACGAGGGAGTTTTTGATTGTTTCTAGCTCGGCCAGATGAGCAACTCAACCAATGTTAGAAGTATTTACGCAGCTATGTACATAGAATATGACGCAACGCTATCCTTCATGGAATTAACTAGGTGAAATATACTTGCAGTCGGGCTGAAGGACTAGAGCTAGCACTATCTTGGGCTTCCTTGAAGATGCAGGATTGTCGTGGAGCTAAGCGACACGCATGACCTTCGGCGTTGATCCTTTGCCCGTCCTTATTTGCAAAGTGGTGTCTTATTCAAACCAATCCCATGTCCCTCCGCATGGCGGGAGCGCCCGCGATGTGTTCTTTAACGCTAGATACCCCTAAAGATTCGATGAAGAATTCCAGGTGGTGACAATCAACCACGTTGATCCGGCCCTGCATAGCCGTATGTGGCATACGAGGTAGTTGTATGCGCAGAGAAACTCGCTCATTCCAAAATTGAGTAACGTGCGATCAAGGACAACGCTGCGGATAACTGGGGTGGAGATGATGCGCGGTTTAACGCAGCAGGACACGTATCCCTCAACGCTGCGTTCCTGCAACCCGTAAAGTCTGTTGCCTAAATTGTAATAAATTAACTCGTGCTTGGCTTTATTTGCAATTCAACATTATCATATTATCTCGCCACAGCTGGGCTTGGGAAACTTACAACCTCCTCCCGAGCTGGAGAAATCTCCTCTTAGTCTCGTAACCTTGACACAATGGCTGCGCCAATGTCTCCGCCAACCTCACCTCGTGGCCCTAGTACCATGGGTGCTGGCATGCACGCGAGCATGCACGATGACGAGAGCGCCAAGTATCGTCGCGAGCTCCTGAATATGCTAGACTCATTACGTTCAATGGGGTAAGACTCAAGTCGATTTGTTTGCAATTCCAATGGGGTGCTGAATTCATTCTGCTTCGAGATTGACCCAAGCGCTCGACCTTCCCCAGATAGTCGTCATCGGGTCTCAAAGTTCGGGAAAATCATCCTTGATTGAATCTTTGTGCAAGGTAAGCATCGAGTGTTTCCTCTTGATTTCAACTCGCGCTGGACCATTGGTCGTAGATAAAGCTCCCTCGGTCGACTGGGACTTGCACGAGGTAGGTGGCTACGGCGCTTGTCCCTGACGTCACCTGATTCAATTTCCAACCCAGATGTCCGATTGAGTGTCGGTCACATCATGCAGAGCACCCATGGCGGGCACGTGTGTTCCTCAGGTTCGAAAAAGGAGAGGGAGGGGAAAGGTCGAAGCTAGGGGAAGAAATTCCATTCGGTGAGCTTGGCTGGACATTGAGACTACCTGGAAATGACTAATTTACTTCGATCCAGGCGACCCGATTGATGACCCTGGACTGATCGAGGAACGTATTCGACAAGCCCAGCTCGCAGTGTTGAACCCTGGAGTGGATATTGGAGTTTTCCTCCGGGGCGAAGCTGGGCCACGTACCGGAGGTCTCTCATTCACGAAGAACTCTGTTGTTGTCAAGATTACTGGGAGAGACTGTTCGGACCTTATTTTCGTCGATTTACCTGGTAAGTCGTGACCTGCTCGCGATGTTGCCATGTACATTGTCCAATTTTGCGTAGGCATAATCTCTAGCACTACCGACGAGAAGAACAAGGGGGATATCAAGCTCGTACAAAAATTGATCAGCTCGTACATGGCAAAGAGCAGCACGATCAACCTAATTGTGATTACTTGCGAGAGTGCGTTTAGTTCTGCACACGCAACGCTTGTACGACCCACAATCTTTCTGTAGGTGATTACGAGACTCAAGCGGCGGGGCTATTAGCGAAGATGTATGACCCCACAGGAGAACGAACAATTGGTTCGTAGTTGTCCATCCTTCACGTTTTAGACTAACTCCTTTACAACTTAGGTGTGCTCACCAAGCCCGATCGCATCGAAAAGGACCAAGAAGGCCAGTGGACCCCGTTGATCACTGGGAACGTAAACCCACTCAAAAATGGGTGGTTTTGCGTGAAACAGTTGGGCACGAGTGATAGGGAACGGGGCCTTTCATGGGACGTTGCACGCAAACAGGAGTCCGAGTTTTTCGAGACCGCACCCGGGTGGTCGGCCATTGCGGGAGATTACAAGGCGAACCTGGGGTCGAGAAATTTGGCCCTAAAATTGGGGACTGTTCTTTCGCGGGAGCTCCAGAAACGGTGAGCGTGTTTGCCTTTTAATTGCTAGTGAGACTTAATGTCTGTACAGCTTGCCTTCTATTCGCCTCGAGTTGGATAAGCTGATTAGGGCGAACGATGGTGAAATGAATAGCTTGCCGGAGCATTGCATCGATGGACCTCGAGAGCTCGTCCTTCAACTCGTCACGCGATTCGTCAAGGACGTCGAGCGACAGTTGATTAAGGGAGACCCGGCCGCGGGGAGGGAAGGAGTAGTCCAGAAGATGAGGACGCGGCAGGTCGAGTTGCGGGATGAACTACAACTAGCGGCCCCCGTGTTCGTGCCTAATCGGACCGAAGGCTCGGCAGACACCGAGCGCGATTTGCCTCGACCGAGTTTCTTGCCAGAGGATGAGATATGGTTGTCTAGGTCTGCACTAGGGAACGAACACACTGTGGATGATGTTGCTGAGAGTGCTCAATGGTTGGTGGATTATTTATCTGTGCGTTTATAAGGTTGAACTAGTGGATTTTAAGGTCCCGCACTCGAGAGTGGCCGGGTATGGATTTAATCTACATGGCATGTGATGCTTTGTGCTGATGTCGAGCCAGGCCATTATCCGTTCGAGGTAATTCTCATATACATGAGAAAGGTCATCGAGCTTTGGAAGTTGCCGATCGAGAGCGCATTCGAAGCGTCGCAGTGTGTCTTTGAACGCAAGTTGATGGAACTTGTCGGGGTTCATTTTTCAATGTATGATCATGGTGGGCTGTTTGGAGCCATCAAGTAGGTTCCAATATTAGCCCTGTTACTGCCAAATAACAAATTATCTAGGTCCATTTCATTCGAGTTACTCGACAAGTGCAAAAAAGACACGGACAAGGAGCTTAGAGACATGATTGACCAAGAGTGGCACCCTGAGAGCTCACACGAGGAACATTATCTAACGTATGAAGACAACTTTTCGGACTATTACCGGAACTACTTTGATTCTACTGGATTGCAACGACTGGCCGATGCATTGATATCTGCGGCCCACCCAGAGCTGACGCAGGCAATGTCGGTGCTGCAACAATTTGGTTTGCCGTCATTGAGCCCGCGTGATTGGCTGCGCATCCAACCGATAAATAAGACGCAAGTCAGCGTGCTGCGTATTATGGCGAGCGTGCGTGCCCATTATCAGAGTAAGTCGCTTGAGTAGTACATGCACTTTGGACTGACGACTTGGTTAGTTGCATATAGGCGGTTTGCGGACAAGGTGAAGGATACTATCGATCAGAGCTATGTTCGTGCATTCGGGGACAACATTGAGAACGCGCTTTGCAAGAAGCTTGGACTGAGTGATAGCACGCCTGAAGAATGTTTTGCCGAGTTGACGAGGGAGTCGGATGATATAGCCGGATTGAGGGCCGAGCTGAAGCACAAGGCGGAGAAGTTGCGTGCCGCGCGGATCAAGTTGTCATAACCTAGGTTTTGAACGGATTACTGTACTTTAGTTTTTTGTATTTGTAGTTTGGTATTTGACTGACTGTTCCAATCTGTCAAACGTGTAGCACAGCCACGGTGACATAAGCAATGAAAGAGCTGGATCGGCGGTTGATCGAACAGAGCCAATGTTGAAATCCGACCACATCGAGCCCACCATCAACTCGCACTGCACTTTGAATGGAGCTCAACTACCCACGTAAGTTGATATTACCTACATGCTTGGACTATAATGACGTGTGATGTATAGTCAAGGTTCTTTATACCTTGGGTTCGTCGCAGCTTATGCTTGCGCGCGCAGACGTCGTCGAGTGTCGGGCTGTCAAGCCACGTCCCCACTCTGATGCAGAAGCAAAGCACGCTTCAACGACGCTCAAGGCCTGTCTGAGCGCACTATGTACGGCCAGGTATGGACTATAACTATTATTACAGAATTGGAGCTTGAAATCCCCAGTCCGGAGCTGCTGGCAGACCCCCGAACAGATCACTCGGTGTACGCACTCGACCCCCTTCAGGTCCCAGAGCTCATGGTTGGAAGGGGATTGCTTACGTGGTTAATGTCCGAGTCTGGTCGGGTTGTTGGGACAGTCAAGGAGGACTATGTAGATGGGGAGGATGTCGAGGTGTTGGAGGTCAGGCTTTCGTTGACGCCGGTGAGTGTGATTTGGTCAGTGGCAATGGGATATTGACTATATGTTGGTTGGTAGACTGTTGCAGTCTCACGCGCGCAACATGCGACATCGTTGCATAATATTTCCCATTCTCATTCGAGTTCTGCAAATCCCTCGCCTCCCACGACCCCTTTGTCGCAACCAACTTTGGTCCAATCCACGCGTGTCTCGACACGCACGCGTACACGAACGAACAAGGATAAATCAGCGACGCCGCCTCTAGCTTCGAAACGCGGAAAGCAGAAATCAACTCGGCCAGAGTCTTTTCAAGCTCGGTCTGATTCGCCTGCATCGTCACGAAATCATTCAAGGGTGTCATCTATCTCTTCGTTGGCGCTTTCGCAGACCCAGGCGCAATCACAGCCTGCTCAGCCTCCCTCTTCCTCACGACAAGACCGACAGTCGTCTCCAACCAAGTCACTAGCTCGCCTTCTTGCTTCCGTCGGCTCGTCTTCGGATCCCAAGTCTGGAACGCCTCTATTGGATTCTCTTCTTGAGCGCCTCAAGGCCTCCGGCTTGCTTTCGACTCTTCAAGCTGGTGAAGCGGGTTTGCAAGACTCGGAACACGGTCAATCGAGCCCGGAAGCAGTTGTCAAATTGGAAGATGTATCCGAGGCGCAACGTCAGGTTTTGCTCACCCTGCTCAAATTTGCAACATCAGGGGAGAATGGCAATGAATCGAAAAGGGATGCGCCACACTCGACAAAGAGTCCAGCAAGTGGCGTTGCGCCCAGTCCGGGGGTCTTTGCTGCTCCTAGCCCCTTGTCTATATCAGCACCTAGCCCAGCTACCTCAGTTGCAATTCCTCAGACCCCGGCGTCCCTTGCATCTGGGGATCCAGGATCTAAACCCCCATCAAGTTTAGGGGTTAGAAAACGTGAACTCGATGACGGAGAAATCGTCGAAATAGACCCTAGTGAATATTCAACAATGCAAAATGATACGAAGCGAGTGCGGGTGGGTGACATGAGCTCAGGGTCATCGAGGCACCTCAAGCTTGGAAACAATGCTCCTTCACCGAGTTTATCGGCTCCCTCTCCTGAACAATCGGTCACGGGTGCCCCTTCACCGAATCCATCAATCCCTTCACCGAATATCTCGGCAGTGGTGGCTTCTCCAAGTGTATCGGTGGCCTCGCCAAATGTTGCACTCTCGTGTCCGTCACCGGATATTTCGGCTGCCTCGCCGAATCCTCCTGGTGCGTCTCCGGCCATCTCGTCGACCTCCCCGGGCATTACAGCGGCGTCGCCCGCGCCTTCGAATGTCTCTCCAGCAATCTCGGCAGCTTCCCCTTTTCCATACCCCTATCCTACTCCTGCAAGTTTCCCACCACGATCATTGACGACGACAATTTCCCAACCCAATCTCTCGTTTTCTCAACCATCCTCACTCCAATCGAGTTTGTCCCAGCCAAATACGTCAATTGCCCAGGCCGAATCGTCCAACGGTCGTTCTAAAAAACGTACATCACGCGGAACGTTGGTTGTTGCGCAGACGGACCTTCCACCTTGTACTGGCTCGTTTATCACTCCACGAGATCAAATCGGCCAGCCTCGTCCACCAGCTGAGGTCCCTCCGCCGGCACGCAAGTGTGTCGCAGGCCCAGGGCGGTCCAAGGGAGGTGCAAAAGGGAACAGGAAATCCGACGCTGAAATGGCCCGCGGGGTGAGCGAGGAAGAAGTAAGAGGAATGTTGGCAGGAGGATATTACCCTTCTGGGGGACTTCAAGATGAACATCGAAGGTTGTTTGGAGCTGGTGGGAGCCGGACGAGAAGACCAGAGGCCGAGGCCCCCGAGAACAAAGTCGAGGCTGAGGATACTGTCAGAAGTGATCCCCCACAAGCGCCGTCGCCTGCGCCGCACCAGGATTCGAACCCTGCGAGTGGGTCGTCGGCTCATTATCGCTCGTCGTCTGCTGCGCCTGTTGCTGCACCACGTCCACGGCAGCCCCGCGCGCCGACCAAGACTCCTCGCCAGCGTCCTCCCACGATACCCAAGCGCTCGCCAGTGGCCCTTCCACCTGTCTCGCGTCTTCCGATGATGATGACTTCGCCGATCCGAGCGACTGGAGAGCCGAGGTCGAGCAGTAAAGGTTCTGATAGTCGATTGGCACTTAGCTTGAGCGAGTATAGTCCGTTGAAGAAACTGTTGCAGACTGCAGGAGTGGACAAGATTGAAGATGTGCTCGGGCGGGGCGGTGTGCTTGGACTCAAGGGCGGAGGGTGGAAAAACACGTTGGACGCTTTGAACAGGGCGAGTCGGGCAAATGGCAAGGCTGCGATGATCAAGGAGCAAGAGCGAGAAGTGGTGGATTTGACAAGCGACGCGGACGACGAAGCCGAAGCCCCTGCACCCAAGACCCCACCCAGACCCACATCTCTAAACCACGCTCCGCCGACGACTCCTCCCCGGCGTCAGAGCCAGTATGTAGCTGTTACGCCGCCTCGCAAGGTCCATCCGACTCCGTTGCGCGTTCCGGACAGTCCGTTGTTTAGAGAGAGCAAGGTTTTGGAGTATCCGAGCTCTGATGCGCCCGATGATCAAGATGCGCCGGCTTTGCAGGACATTCCTCTAGACCTCCCGCCCTCGTCCCCACCACCCATGTCCGACTCGGATCTCGATCCCGAAGTGGGGTCCGATAGCAAGAGATTCCGAGAAGGTTCACAGGGATATCAACGCAGCTCAGACGCACCTCGAGATGTACCCAGCACCGATAACGAAACCGAAGACCACGACCAAGTCTGGGACGAGACGATTCGTCCGGCAGAAGCGCCATCCGAGAGCGAGAGCGGCGAGCCGGTTGGGTCGATTCTCGGCGACGAGCAGTTGGGTTTCTTGTCTGGAGAAGTGGACATGAGTTTGGGCGCGTTGGCAGGAGACGCTGTTGTCCCGCTCGATATCCAAGCGTTGCTTGATATGCTTGAAGCGCAGCAGCCAAGTGCGGATGGCATGGTCGATATGAATAGTGTGCTTTTGGGTCCTGAAGCGCAGGCGTTGGACTTTTCGTGGCTAGAAGGGCTTGGGGCTGGGGATGGTGGAATCGGGGGTGCGAGCCTAGACATGGATTTCAGCTCGGTAGATTTCTTGGGTGGTCAACCAGCGGGCAGTGAGCCGCCACTGGATGAAGCGTCACTGGGTGAAGCAGGGCCAGGATCAAACACTGAAGCAGAGCTCGCGCAACTCTTGGCCGCGTTTGCAACAGGTTAGGCCTTATCATTATCATTATCTTTTGAATCTTGCACGGGTTGTCGTTTCTTGATTGATTTGTCTGTGTTATATAGCATTTGGTTATTGGGGATTTTGTAATTGTGCCCGGATCTGTATCTCTAGCCTCTGTGGTTAATCTAGCGTCATTCTTGCATCGAGTTTTAGTAATTTTATCAGTGAATTCTCACTAGTTGATGGCTGTGCAGTGGCAGCTTGTTGCTGACGCGTCAATGGGAAATCTAGCATTTTATATCCGAGAGTGGAATAACTGGGAATAAAGACATGGCGTGCAACCACAGCTGGCTCGGTCCCACGACCCGAATCGTCGTCCCCTGCGTCTAATATCCGGCCGCACCAGGCGCCTTGTCACCCTGCTTCCTCAGCTTGAGCAGCACCTCACGGTAACGCGCAAGATCGGCAGCGCCAGGACCGGTGCGTGCAACCGTTTTGGACTGGGAATTTTCGAGGTCAACGAGATCGCAGATTCGCGACCAAGTCGTGCCCGACGAGAGAGAATCCGTGAGCGACGCAAGAAACGCAGCCTCATTTTCCCTAATCCAAGTCAGGACAAGGTATATAGCCTAGAATAGACCTACTTGTTCTCCCGAATGATGCGCTCCTTTTTCGCATTGTACTCTTCGTAAAAGGCGTCAATGTCCCGCTCGGCCTTGGCGATTGTCGCGGCACGCTTCTCCTTTGCCTCTTGGTCGCGTTGGGCAATCTTTTCGGCCTGATGCTCGCGCCATTGCCTGTGGACGTGAGTGGTGATATTATATATTGCAGATTATTTACCTGACGACATCTGGTTCTGGTTCTTCTGGTTGAGCAAATGCAGAATAGTTTGGTGTCGTCGGAACAGGTGCTGCTACTGGTGTCTGGAACGAAGACTGGGGAAGTGGAGTCGCATGGAACGATGGCTGAGCCTCGAATGCCTATCCAAGTTGTCACCCCAAATATTACATGTTCGATATATTTACCTCTAGTGAAGGGGCACCGGGCGGTCCATCGACCACATCTAATGCTGGAAATGCACTCGCCGCGCGTTCAAACTCGTCCAATCCGTCTCCTTCAACGGCAAGCGGCGCACTTGCTGGAGCGCCAAAGTCGTCATCAAGAGCTGGAAATCCCGTTCCTCCCACTGTGGTCGACTGAAGTCCAGGCGAAAAGGTGTCGTCGAGATCTGGAAATGCTGCTGCCGCGCGCTCAAATTCGTCCATCGTGGATGATGATAGGGAAAGTCAAGGTCACGTGGGGACTCTAAGCGCTGGTCGCTTATGGGACTGCATCTTCCAACCGACCACTTCCCTCCTGCGGCCGGCTCTTCGTTAGCCAACTGTCTCTGGGTCTTTGAGAATCGCGTGACGAAGAGCAACGGCTTTCGAGGCTCTTCATATAATGCTCTGGTAAAGTATTCATTATATATCTCTCGCCCCCAGTTGGTATACTGCACGTGAACTGTGCTCAAATTCATGCGGCCACTCGTATATAATTTGTCTCCCTACTTGAATAATATTGATATTTGTCTAATTTCAATGCTGCCCACCAAATACTCGAGGCACAGCTATCTCGACCTCTGTGTACAAATCCATTCCATACAGTAGGTCGTTGAAATTGCTTACGCGCCACTGATCTATCGGGAACTTTGGGGTGAGGACAATCGCGCCCGGATAGTGTAGCATCGATAGTTGGCAGCGTGCTTGTGGGCGCATCCCGGGATACCGATACCAAGGTGCGAGTCTCCAAGGTCAGCAGGTTGGCCGGAATATTTTCTGAATGACCCCAACCACAAACCCACGACGATAAAATCAACGATTACGGCGGGAATTATGCTAGGGGCGAGTACTGTCAGTTACCATCGCGGAAACCCCAGTAAAGCTCAAGGCGCAACATACCGACCAGTCTCAGCCAGGTCTCGATCACGCAAACCTAATAAAGGACGATATCATGCGCCCAAATTATCGGGCCATAATATCTCGTTCTTATCGTGGATAATTTGCGTCGACCTCTCGGAGCCTCCCGAAGACACGCGAACGAGGCTTGACCATGGCAAGAGGGGGCTCATATTGTGCTTATTGGAAACTGATTATCATAGGGAAACTTTGAAAGGGGTATAACTTCATTCTGTGAACGGAAAGTGCAATCTCGGCCGCTCGTATTGGAGAATCCACTCGTTCTAAAGTTAATCGAGGCCAAGCAAGCTCCAAACCATCCGAGCTCACTATGTTCTAGTGCCGCCAACATCAAAGCACGCTCCACTCCGGCGCAACCAATCATCGAAAGGGGCAACTGCATGACATTTGTGGTATAGGACAGCGAGCCAGGTGTGCGGAAGCATACTAATCTGGCCGATTGGAACCATGCATTATTCGTACTTTGACTCGAGCTTAGATCTCGAGGTTTTGGATTTACTAGATCGAGGCACCATGGTTAGTTGCAGGCCACGACCCTTATAAGCTGCGCTCCGCGCCCTTACACCCACCACAGATCCTCCATTGCTATGACCGTTCACGTAGGTCCCCCAACTTCCAACGTCCAAATTAGCTAATTTTCGCTATCTAGGTGATTACTCCAGACGAATCAAACGCCTTTGAGCTCGCTCCGGGCACAAAGTTGAACCAACTTATCGGAAATGGGAACAAGGAGCACCCTATGCATTGTGGAATTGGCACCATGGAGGTCGGCGCGACGACCGAATTCGACACCCGTAGCTACGGATTCATGGTCGTTCTCGAGGGTACGCGCAAACAATCTGGGTTGCGAGCCTAAATGATAATAATATATGTTATTTATTATAACAGGAGAAGCGGATCTCGAGACGGAATCTACAAATGGACAGAGTAGGACCGTTAAAGCTGGGGACGTCGTACACTGGGAAAAGGGATCGATGGTAAAGTGGACTGAGGTCAGGCAGAGGTTGAAATGTGAGATTGTTTCATCCTAGTCTCCGTCTATCGTAGCTAACAAGATTGGACAAGTGTTCCTTACTATCCAACTACCAATGGGAGATCAAAACATGGGCGTTGTCGACCCGCAGGGGCACCATTGAGACGAAAGCCAGTGTATTCAATAGGCAAAAGCGAGCTTTGTATTATAATAAATTTAGCCAAAATTAGCTCGACGTGAGAGAGTGTACAAAGATTGATGTAATGACCGGTAATGCAAGGCCGTATATATGCGGATTCCGAGAAAGATATGCTCGATTGACTCGGCGTACTCTACTGATTTCCCCAACTAAAGTATGTTGACTGTATAAAAATGGGTCATAGCAGCATAGGCTTTATCGTACGTGCGCAAGTCGGCAAGTAGATCTCAATATGCATATGATCAAGTTATATTTTGGCTCCTCATTATAACCAACACGAGAACTAGGTGAACCGAGTAGCAGTGATTTAAATATTGAGAACTCATGAACAAGGTTACTAGTCACCATGCAAAATACCACCAAAGTCATTATTTTGATATGAGACCCCATAATACGCATGCATGGGTGAGGATGCTAGTGCTAAAGCCCCCATGCAACGGAGATTTGGTGGTTCTTTTTAACCATCGATGATTCCTCTCCCCTATAGCAAGGGCTAATTTACTTGCTTTGATAATTCCGCCTACCCATATTCATTTGCGCTGAAATTCGAGTGTGTGCAAATCCGACTATTGAATTTTTCTTAAAAGGATCGATTAAGGAAATGCACGCCTCTCGATCTATGGATCTAGAGTATTAAGGGGTGATTCTGAACTCTGGAGCATTGATTGGGGAAGCTTGCAAGGCCATGTACATAGGGGCCTATGGGGAAATGCATTGTTGATCTCGTACAATCCGAACTCGACAGCATTCCCGGGCCCCAGCTGCAGATCTCGAGACCTACAATCTACTCGCACTCCATGATCGGCTGTGGGTAATCGTACCCTGGTAAAGGCCATCACGAAATCGGTCTCTGTTGGGTGAAAGAAATGTCAGTCACATGTCAGAGACAGATGAATTCATCAGAGGGGCTAAGAATATATGTGCAGATGTCATCTGATCAGGTTGGATGGCAGGTTACCTGTCTGTTCCTGACGGCGCATTCTTCTTTGGTATGCTTGGCAGTGCTAAGTGAATTTGAAATAGATCAAAAGTACTTCCTGTCTGTTATTTTTGTTCAATTCATGTGCCAATCGTATTTTTTTGCAAAGTTTACCTAGGGAGCTGAGCATATCAGGATGCAGGGTATGATGTGAGGTGCATCTGGTGGAGGTGAGGTAGATGTGTTGTACTAGGGTGTTAGAGCATAATTAGGCACCCAGTCCATGGAATCTTCTGGTACGTCAGGAAACCGGGCAAAACTATATAGGCGCCTGGAGCCTATATAGCACTATATAGTACACGGGGTGCCTATATAGTGCTATATAGTATACAGATACTATATTGAAATATATAGTCAGGCAGTGCCGATATAGGTCCATATAGTTCACAGTGAAAGGGGAACAAAAACAAAGCGAAACCCCACCTTTGGTCACCTTTTCTTTCATGTTCCACTTGCTTGCCTGCCCGCCCGCTTTCCCACCTGCTTGCCTACTGTGCTGCCCAGCTAACTCATCCACTTGCTCGCTTGCCCACTTGCTCACTCCCCACTCGCCCACTCACCCACCTGACTGCTCGCCCGCCCGCCTGCTCGCCCGCTCACCTAATTGCCCGCTCATCTGCTGGCTTGCCCACCTGCTTGCCTGCCCGCTTACCCACTTGCCCACTCACGCAATTGCCCGCCCACTTGCCCGCTCACCCACTCAACCGCTCCCCGTTTGCCTGCTCACCTGATCACCCACTCACCCACTCACCTGCTCATCCAATCGCTCACTCATCTGTATGCTTGCCCATTCACCGACCTGCCTCTTTCTCATTGACTTACTGACTCGGACCTGCACACTGCTCCATGTGTTAACTAAGTCACATTTTCACTAGAAAACATGATAGATATATCAAAACGTTGCACAACCAGTGGCACAGCGGAAAGACAAAAAATAATGGCAAATATTAAAAGCGTCCCTGTTTACAATGGATCCATGAATTAGATTAAGCTATAATTAAATGTTTGTACTTACTGCAAATTCAAGTGCGGCCAGGCAGTTGGCACCAGTGTTGGAGCACCTCAAACATGAAGGGGTCGGCATATGGGTTGAAGAGGAAGTGTCGGAAGGTGTCCAGTGTGTCGGTAAAGCGTGTAATGTGAACATCTGGGTCAAGCGAGTCATACTTCGGGGCCAGATGACATGTCATCAAAAGTGCGGCAATAGGGACAATGGCCACTTGACGTTCGCCAGTGCGCGCGCAAACAGCATGTGACGTTTGATAAAAGCCGGCAGAAATCGGTTGGGGTGAGAATCTGGTGAATAATTTGATGTACGCAACCTTGCCCGAATACACATGCTTGAATTGAAGGGGAAGCTCAAAGATTGCTCGGACATGTGCGGGGCGAAACCCTAAGCAAAGTAGGTAAGTAAAATAGTTAGTAGAATGGAATAACACATACGATGAAGGCCCTGGAGATGTGGGTACTGGAGCACGAGGACAACATCGAACACTGCCGCACGGGTTAGTGCACCATTCTTGAATGATCCAGGTGCAGCCTGGACGGTTTCCGACTTGGGTGGCTCCGAGGGTTTGAAGTGGAGGCGTGGGTGTCGCAGCATGCACTGCGTCCAGAGGGTGAATATGTGGTCCTTGTGAACATGCGGGCGAGTTGACTGGGAAGGCTTTCGGAAGATGTCAAGGAAGTCGTTAGTAGCCGAGACCAGATCAAATGCCTCATGGGCGTTGATAATGTAACTGCCGGATTTTCTTGTGCCGCGCATCGCTATGAACATCTCCGGTTGTGGTCGGAATGGGCGATATGGGTGCTGGTCATGTGACCAACTTCAGCAAACACCACAGAGGCTATATGACACCACAAAGGGCTATATAGACCCACAGCCAAAACAGACACCCCCCCACTATATCAGAACACCAATTCTATGCAGTGCTCTATAGACCTCTATAGACCTCCATAGACAGGCCAAAAAAGGAATGGTGGATCTGAAATGACCTAATCAGGAAGAATCAGTTTCCTTATAAGGTAATATTATATAAGACTTATGTAAGATTACATAATACAACACAAATGTCTTTGTTAAAATCGAAGAAATTTGATTTTTTAAATTGGCCTAAAAGTGTCACCCAGGGCAGGACTTGAACCATGAACCCAGCATGATTAAGTAATCTGGCTTACATTAGCAGAGGGGATGGGAGAGCCAACCCCTTAGACCACCAGGCCTTACTAACTACCTGCCACACAGGCTTAAGTCTTTAGATATTGCCTCAGAAACCCGAATTTCCAGAGGACTAGAATGCTAGGTAAAAAATTGCACAAAAAATATATTCATATGCGAAACATTGTATTAAATGTGGGTGATTTTTTATAAGCCTATTAATTTCAAAATGAATATTTTAAAAATTGAACAAGGGAAGATCATGCAATTGCTCCATAATGAGCAAGCTTAAAAATTTTTTTAAAATACCTTATGTCTTTTGAGTATTCAATCTTGTTTGTCACACAGAAAGATAGCTCAATCTCTCAAAATTAGGGTATTTGTCTAAGGGAATGTGTGATAATTACTCAGGTACTCACTGTAAAAATACTCAAAATTTACTTTCATATCCAGAACATGGTACTGCCTCCTGGAGATTTCTTGTAAAGCTCTGCACAGCGAGCTGAATAAATATAAAATTCAACAAGGGAAGATCTTGCTTTTTTCCCATAAAAGGTAGGCCTGGAAATTTCAAATAAATTATAATTGGTGTTCTTAGAATTGATGCTAGTTTTCCATAAGGAATTTAACTTGAAATATCTGATTTTGGAAGAGCTGTCCAAGGGAATGAGTTGACTTGGCAGTTTTTCTCAAGAGACCAAACAGTGCACTTTTAACTTTTTGGTGGAAATTTAAGGCTTCCTGTGGCTTTGTGCATAGGCATTGAGTTAAAATACAGTAACCAATGCTATTCTTAATCACTAATGTATGTTTTATTGAATTCCAAAAAAGGAAAGTCTATAGTGATCTATATAGCAAGGGGGGTGTCTATATATCCCTTCTTAGAAAGGGGGGTGTCTGTATTGTGCTATGTTGATTCTGGCAACTATATAGCTTTGCCTGTTTTGCTGATGAATTTTCCAACCTCGCCACGTCACTGCTGCCCTCGTTGCTGGTGTGTTGGCCTTCATCACTATCTGGCAACTCTGTATGCTCGACATTGCCATTGTCGCACTCGTCTTCTTCCTCTCTGGCTGTAGATCTTCTGAGTTTGAGGTGTAAGCAGCCACATGATGATAAGTAGTATCTTCTCCGCATGATTGCCTCTTTCCGCTGAACAAACCACGACATTTGCTCACTAGGATCTACTTTGTTCGATGCGCAATAGGCTTCCTTTGTCAGATCGATATGTAGCCGCTCGGAGGACTCAGTATTATAGCCATCTGGGGTCCCAAACTCACGGATCATAAAGGTGTAGTGTCGTAGCATATGCAGTTTCTTGATCCCATCAAAATTGCACAGTTTTCCCTTCCTGCCTTTGGTAAATGCAGACTTCAGCACATGGAAGTTTGCAAGGTCTTCGTCCATTTGCTCAAGTTCCTGGTCGGTCAACGTCGACGAGTGGGCTGCGAACATGAAGTTAAGGAGCGAATGAGCTGCAGCGACTGCCTTTGAGGTAAGTGCTGGGCATCCTGTGATAACAGCCAAGAAAACCTTGGACATTTCCTTTGCTTCACGACCTGTCCATTGCGAAACTGACGAGATACCGTTGCTAAAGTGCCGTATCCCACGATATCTGGTCATTGCGATAAATCGCCGATCCATCTCGTCTTCGCCCATAAGGTCCTTGCACCACTCCACAAGATGATTGAGGAACATTCCTTTATGCAGCTGGTGAAGTAAATCGGGCGTGACTGAGACTGATAAATTTACTTTGTCTAGATCCTTCCAGAACGGCCACACTGGCCGGATTCCCAGCTCGGCAGCGGTGGATTTCCCCCCAGCCTCATGTTCCTCTATCGCTCATAATGTAGTTCGCTTTACGCGAGTGAGCGCTGGGCTCCCCAATTCGCCGAAGCCCTCCACCGGATGCTCACATACAGGACACCAGCTCTCACGCGTGCATGTGACCAGACACTGTTCGGGGTAATCGGCGACATACGATGCAACGATTGGATAGCATCGGTGCACACCTCCATCTGCACAACTCATTTCAACCCCAGTTTGCGACGCTTCCTTTATTGGCTCAACTATCACCTCCATGCATGCGTGGAAGATTCACCAGGCACGCTCGCGTCGGTGCTCATCGTTTCCTTCGTCCACTAGGCTGTTTGGGATTGGTAAGTAACCCAGCAAGACTGTTGCTCGTTTCGATGGCTGCCTGCGAATGTCTTTACTAATGTTTCCAATTGTCACGTAGATTGGCCAAGCTTGTTTTCTGCCACTCAACACTGTTAACTGTGTCTTATCGGACGAGAGGATAACTGGGATCACAGTCCCAAATTCATCCTTGATGAGGCACTGCCATTGCTCTCATCGTAAGTACAGTATTCTCTGACCAATATTTCGAACTCACCTGCATTCTCCACATCCAATTTCCTGTCCAGATGTTTTGATATATGCGCATGCATCGCGATTTATCAGTGTACTGTCGCTGCGGTATGAACTCCATGCATTGTTTGAAACGTGGATCTCCAATTAACTGCCGAATGACCTCCAGCAGGTTCTGTGCATTGAACTCGACTTCCTCAGCCTCTTCTCCCTTGCCAACCTTGACCTTGTATGTTTTCATTTCTGGTTCTGCTGGAAGGTTGTCGATATCACTCTGAAACATCTTGTCGCTTCTCCAGGGCAGGTGTTGATTCTGTAAGAGGTTAGTACGGCCTCAGGTGAAAGGCATTTACTTACCAGCTGTAACTTGAAAAATACAGACCGCTCACTTGAAGTCATACCAATCGAGTTGATAAAGTCAGCCATCTCAAAGTTCGCATCGTTTGCTAGGCGGCCAGTCACATAAAGCTGAGGGTCGGGCTCCTTCTCGTAACGTATAGGTTGCCCCGCATGTTTATTTGGGTGGTACTCGGTCACCATAGGTACAGCGTGAGGTTGAGTGCCCTTGGTGGGGATACTCCCCAAGTCCAAGTTACTGTTCAGCCGGTAAGCACAGGTCAAACTAATGAGTCAATTACAAACTTACTGGTCTTGCTGGTGCAGAGTTGATTCACGCTGGCCATTGATCGCACTCAGGAAAGCTCGGAAGAGGACCGACTCCTGTGAATCATTGGTCGCTGACTCATGATCCCCCAACAATGCTGACAACTCCACCCCTTCCATTTCTACCTCTCCACCCTCGTCCTCAAGCTGCAATTTGTGACCACCAGCCTCGCTTGGAATTTCCTCGGGGTCATCAACATGCCATGCTGGAAACTCCTTTGCACGTATCGCAACTTCTTTCGCAAGACTTCGTGCACATGATTTTTTTTGACTAAGGTGTTGGCTGCGTCGGGCGCGTGTTGGGAATGAGAACTTGCAATACTTGCAAAGAAACATAGTGCATTGGTCAATGCGAATCAAGTGTAAGCCCTCGCAATCTTGTTTTATAGCCTGAGTTGACCATTATTTGTTGCGCCGGGCATATCTTGGACCCGGTAGTGATGTAGCAGGCCTGAGCAACGTATTCTATGTTACTTTGCACTGCGACTCATCCCTGGAGCATAGGACTGCATTAGACTGTGCCGCAGTCTCCCCTGGACCCTGATACACAGCCACTATACCGGGCCGGCCTATTACCGCAACCATGATCGGACTTTGACTTAGACTCGGTGAAACAAGTGAGCGACCTCCAAATCATGCTGTGAATGCATATGAACTGAACATTCCGTGCCAATTTTTTCGCCGGGTGCCTCTGCGTATGGTATAAAGCTGGTGCGTGCTCTACATGTCCACCATACACCACCACTCACACCAACTGCAATTTTGTACCTCTTGCGCTTGAAATTCTTTGTCTATTATGTCCCAGGTATCTCGCCCCATTCGTAATGTTCGTGTACCACCATGGGCTGAACAGAGTGGTAAGTAAAGTCTTTTGTAATATTGCATCTTATTAACGTATTGCAGAAGCTGAATTTGACAAAATCCGCTCACGCAACACTGTCAAAGAGAAAAAACAGGATTTTAAGCTGCAGCATGTACAACAGGAGCTGGAGCAGGCCTCACAGAACACAATTAGCCAAGGACCCCTGTCCGCTCGCCCCTCGACTACTGCTCATGCACCCCCCCGCCCATCTACCCGCCCATCAGCTGCTGCCCAAGCGTCTCCCCATCTGCCCACTTGTCCATCAGCTACCACTCTAAACAACGAGCATAACGACCTGATTCTCCAGGACTTGCTCAAGGATGAAGCTCGCCAAAAAGAATTGGTCCAGTGGTTTAGAGATAATCAAGGCCGGGATTTATGAACACTTGACTTGCCTGAATTGGAGGTTTTATATCGCAAAGAAGGTCCGGGAACAACACTGATACAAGGTCATGAGCCATATCCCAATGTGAGTGCTAGACATATTGGCGGTGTGTATTACATTAATAAATGTGTCATAAGATTTGGATCGAGCCTAGGAATCCCTCAAGACCAGAGCAAAGTCGTTCACAAGGTTCGATTCCACCCATAAATTACAGGGCTGGTACTGATATTATTTAGTAGTCTTGGCGTGACTCGATAGCCCTGAGTCGGACTTTGACACACAATGAGCCCAAGTAGGCATTGGGTTTTTGTCCAACCAACACACCACAAACAGATTGGCTGCCCACTCATCCCAGGCCCGCAATCATCCAACACCCCACCCAGCCTCCCATTCAGCACCTCATGCCAATGCTTGTTCCCATCACTCAGACCCAGTTCACCACCCAGCCCGCCCAACCACTCGACCAGCTGCGCCACCTCCACAGCCATGTGAATCTGGCACTGCGCCATCTGTGCCATCTGCGCTGTCTTCGCGGCCACATGGATCAGTTGTTGCTTATCAACCAACTACAGTACCTAGGATGCAATGGGGTGAAAAACGTCCAGCTATGGGACAACATGCCAGCGCACGCAAGCGCAAGCACCGAGATGAATGGGACCATGATCAGATCAGGCCGAGGCATGAGGCAGAGTTGGTGGATGGTGATGGGGCAACAGAGGATGAGGATATGGATGAGGAAAGCAAGGTATGCTGGCGTCACTAACAACAAGCTACCCACTAACTCTGTTTCCAAGCCTTGCCGAGACCGGCCTCGACGCACTGACTGGCATGGCCACATGCGCGAGCTGTTAGACCGGGCTGCTGATGATGCAAAGGCATACTTGCTGTCGGTTGGATTCATGAAGCCACACGAGGAGCGCGCGATCATTATCCAACAAGCTTGGGATCGTGCCAACAAATACATCAAGACTGGTCAGCCATATCAGCCGATTCGCAAACGACATATCACATATGTAAGTATGGTTAGATTGTATGAACATGAACTAATAATCTTTGGTAGATTCAAAACCTCTTCCCGTCTTGCCGAAAGTTAATGAAAACCCGGCTTGAAGCACAGATCCCTGCAGTCTACAACCTTCGCAGTGGTACTTCACAAGAGATTTCCCAGCGCGTTGATGCGCTTCTTCCCCATGGATTTCATTCGGAGGTATGTCACTCAGCTCGATTGTGTGTGCTCTTGAGAACATGCTCACCAATCCAATAGGTTGGTGACAATGGCACACTCCCGTTCCAGCATGAATATCTTGAAGAGGCTCTTGCGACTGTGGCCTTTCGAGGGCCAAAGGATTTTGGTATTATGTTCAATGCATACTATAACCCGATTACACCTGAGATGCTTGCATTTGTCTGTGCAATGGTGAGCGTGATGGGCTAATATTCAACCAATGACTTACTATTGTACTAGGTACATGATATTCTTACTGAGTACGCATCTGGTGAGCGTGCTTCAAAGCCCACACCTATCGAGTGCCTTGTCCAGCCATACAATGTTTACCTCGGTAGCCTTCGTCAACTCAAGATAGGAAACAAGACCCTCTACGACAACATACTAACCAAGCTATATGATGGATGCATGTATGTGTAATATACTTTGCTGGATCTATACTGATATACTTACTCTAGGGCATGGTCAAATGCCATCTCAGATGAACCAAGTGCCGAACCCAGTGATGACATAATCCCCGCAGCACAGTTCAGCTCCACTCGTGTCCAGCCGTATGTGAGACGTTACCAACCACAGCAGATACATGATGCTTTGAAACTTCGTATGGTATTTTCTCTTACCCTAAGTAACTGGCTGATAGTTTTTGTAGGTGGGTTATTTGTAGATGTGCATGAATCTGATATGCCTCAAGGCTCAGGAGATGAAGACTACAATAGTGATAGTAGGTACCCAAGCCACCCAGATGGCTCAGACCCACACAGGTCACAGTAAGTGTCAGGAATAGGTTAGCAGACATATTAGTGATACAATTACAGGCAACAATTCTCTCGGAGCCCAAGTCCAGCTCCATATGGCCAGCCAGGCCCAGGCCCATCAACACTTCTCAACCAGCAAGACCAGGAGGCTGGGTTTGAGGATTTGGAAATGGGGGGTAGACAAGTTAGGTATTCCCGTGTGCAGAGGGTTTATGATGATGAGGATTATATGTAAGGGGAGGTGTCTTAGGGGGAATGTATTAGAGAAGGGGGAGAATGATGTATGAGTGGAGTGATCCTAGTTATTGTAGCAGCCTAATGCAATGTTATATGTTCTACTCTAATAACATGGAGTGCTTTTAAGTGTTCCATAGCTAAAATACATGCATCTATGAGATTATCAGCTATATTTCATGAAATTTGACACACTATGTAGTATGCATATAGCTCAGTATAGACCTCCATAGACAGGGGGGTGACTCAAAATTCTGGGACCTGCCTTTGGGGACTATATGCCTATATGTCACTATGGAGCACTAAATAGGTACTTCCCAGTTTGCTGAAGTATATCTTCATTGGCACATGTATTCTTGCCTTACAATGATCAATTCAATGTATTTTCTCCTCACGCCGATCAATTCATCTGTCTCTGACATGTGACTGACATTTCTTTCACCCGATAGAGACTGATTTCGTGATGCAGAGTCCTATAAGAGGTCTGGCTGTCCACCGAAGGCTACCTGTGCTCTTTCCCTCCTAGTAACCCACACACTACACCATCAATATTGTCATGACAGTCCAGGTAGGTTCCTCAACTTCCAATATACAAACCATTTGATATGAGTTCACCAGTTGGCTAACCCAGACGCAGCCAACGCCTTTCCTATTGCTCCAGGTGCAACATATAATCAAATATTCGGAGGCAGAAGCAAAGAGCACCTGATGCAGTGTGGAGTCAGTACTGTGGACGCTGGCGTATCAGTCACATTTGATACCCGTGGCTACGGATTCATGGTATACGAAGTTCTTGAGGGTGGGTACAAACAGTGAGCCTGGTTACTACTCCCAATAGTAATATGATGGCCCGTTTCAATATGAGACGTACAGATGGAGACAAGGTCGTGGAAGGGGTCAGAACTGTTAAAGCAGGTGACGTTGTGACCTGGGAACAAGGATCGTTTATCAAATGGATGCCGATGACGAATTCTAGAGGTAAGGCTGCGCCACTCAAGTCTTTATCCTTTACCCTACCCTACTTGTATTTGAAAGTGTTTATTACGACTCAACAACCAATTGGAGACTGGGATATGGGGGTCATTGGCTCAGAGAGGCATCACTGAAGTGCATTAGCCAAATTAAAGGTTGGCTAAAATGGGTTTTGTGTTTGTAACAAATTTGGTCAATCGGCTCAACCAACTTGTGTCCGTGACCAGATATTAGATACCAGCCCCATAGGAAGGTGTTCGGTCTTTGGTTCAATAGACTTTAAATTTGTTGGGAATCTGCATGCAGGTTCTAAAAGGAACACAGCTCAAAGGACACATACGACCTGTTTTCAACTACTTTTTTAGCTAAATTCTATTAGGCACGCACACTTATATAAATAAGGTGTATATAGCAAGATGTATATACTATCCAAACCGATTCCACACCATGTGATGAACCGCATCCTACGTGCATATACAAGATTAGTGACCGAACAATGATGAGCCAGGGTGCTACTGGTACTTGGATAACTTCTCGCACCACACGAGATTTTCAACCCTTTTTAACCACCGACAATACTCCCGGGCCCCCAAGGGGATATAATTTACTTTGAAAAATTCGCCAGCCCATCTGCTGAGATTCAAACGTGAGCAAATGCGATTATGCAATAACCTTCCAAAACGATGTGCAAATCCATTGGTCGCTACACAGCCAGGTGATGGGACATAACATAATCATGTGCCAAGAGTAATGTTGTGCAGCCATTATATTTGCAAATGAACCATATTCGTCTGATATCTTTGTGACACAACCGAAGCAACAAAATTGACTCAATATCGACAATCAAATTCTAATGTCTTTGCATTGATGCACATTTCCCGAACACACCAATGTTGATTTGAGCTGGTTATGATATAAGTACCCTACAATCATGACAATGTTCCCCGGGTGTTCTACACATATGAATATTATATGCGGTCGCTCTCAATGCGGCCGAGCTCCTTAAGGGCCGGTCATGGCGACTTGAGAAAACACCTCAGGAGGGGTTAAACGCCAGCGCTTATGGCGGCCATATATCAAAGACCCACGGCCCCACATCGCTCGCACCTGACCACATCAAGCCTCATGGTCCTCCCGGGCCCTCCTCATTCCCTCGTCCCCCTCACATTCCCTCATCTCCCTCACCAGACCCTCGCCATCCCCCTAGCCCTGCTCCCGCTTCACCTCGAGTGTCCTACCGGCCTTCATAGGCAAGTATTTTGCAGCTGACAACCTGACCCCCTCGATCTACCCCTTCTTACGCCCCTGGCTTGTCCCATTATAGCGCTTTTTCACACTAGTTGTAAATATCTATATAAATAATTAGATCCCTTCTACTCAATGTGTTAAGCCATGTATTGAAGTAAATCACTGCTCGAGAACCCGGCAAGGATTAGAACCAATATAGGTGTACAATAATATGAGCACAGAGCAGAATGGTCATGGTTAAATTATATTGTACACGAATATATGCTATTGCACTCTTCATATGATTTTTATAGCAGCAGTTATATGAATCTTAGTGATGATATGAATTTTATATTACTTCTGGCGTATTAGAAATTCATCCAAATAGTACTAAGTCAATATGAGCCAGGTGTCATAATTATGATCTGTCCGGTCACCTGGCCGTGTAAGAATGGATGCGGCGTGTCACCGAGATGAGCGGCTGGGAAGTGATTGCAGCGTACCGATATGGCGTGCAGAAATTAACCTAGTCCTAATGCGTAGGAGCGTACTGACCCAAGTATTGCTGATCTCATGTACGATCCGACCGACTCGACAGATCTTGAAATCTCGGATTTATTGGGTACCGTGCATGGTCGTCCGGTGTACCTGGCCGCGGGGTAAGGATTCAATAAAAGAGCTCCTGAACCGGCCCCCTCGTGCTTACGCCATACCCCCTCAATTACTATGACCGTTCAAGTAGGCTCTCTAATAACTACTATACAGACTAGCTGATTTCTATCTGCTAGGTGACTACGCCTTCCGATGCCAACGCCCATGAGTTCGCTCCAGGTGCAAGAATGAATCAACTGTTTGGAAACGGAAACAAAGAACATCCTGTGCACTGTGGGATCGGTAGCATGGAAGCTGGCGTATCAGTCACATTCGATACCCCCGGATATGGGTTCATGATAGTCCTCGAAGGTGTGTATTAATTAATGTAAGTCTGGGTTGTGAACCCGAGCTGACAACGAGATGCACCGTCCTGGTAGGAGACGCACAAATTGAGGATGAAGTTAAAGCCCTTAAACCTGGAGATGTCGTGCACTGGGAAAAGGGTTCATTGGCAAAATATACCTCGATAACGAGCTCGAGAGGTGAGATTATTATTTCCCTACTTGTTTTCTTTCTGGTCGATTCACCTGGCATTAATATTATAAGTGTTTTGCACAATTTCAACACCGCTTGGAGACCTCGACGTGGGAGTTGTCAGCTCAGAGGGACACCATTGAGGCGAAGTCGAATGTCTTCAATCGAACCTAAATCAAGTAAATATTGCATTGCAATGAGCTCGGTCAAAATCAACATGATGGTCACTTCAACTTTCAGCCGAAAGGATACGCATATGAATGGTTTATATAAGCTAATTTATGTTGAAACGTTCGAATTCATTAATTTAATAACTACAAGTCTATATGCGTTTGTAGGGCAAACGTGGTTAATTGGAAGCCGACCATGTTTTGCTTATTATAATCTAAAACTCTGACCAAACACGATTGAGCATGAAATTTTCGCTTGACCCGCACCTTGCGGGGGAGTCAAAAACCATACTTGGAGGGGGGCTTGTCTATATTTGCCTGCAAGTTGCTTGAGCTTAGCATTCAATAGCAGCCCTTCCTGGGCCAGCTCCCAACTCCCATCACTGCGGCAAGTTAGGGCGCCTCATGAAAGTGGCACGAACCCCGTCGTTTCAGGGTAATATCCGCTTCTAAAAAGGGGAAAATCCCCATCTCTTGATAGTCACATCGCGTAATCTACAAGACAGGGACAACTGTTCCAGAAGTCTAAAAAAGTCTCGATTCGGGTTACTAACTCTGTCAGAAGGCGGAACTGCCGCTGTTTGAAATCGGCAGGGCCACTTTCATTCCGACTCCGAATTCGGGATAAATGTCCATGACGATTTCATTTGACGGCACTAACGCCTTCGATTCACATTTGTTCCGCTTGTATCACGTCGGGCCGCCACTTCAGCAATCGTTTGTTCCACTTATATTTTGTGGGTTTGCCACTTTCAGTAATCGTTAACCACACCCGTATTTTGTGGTCTGCCACTTTTCATCACATGTCTATGGGTTTGATATTATGTATTTATGCATATAGCTGCGTCCAAAACCATAGCTAGCCATGTTGTATCTATGGTGTTTAGAAACATCTCGAGAGAGAGAGAGAGAAGTCATCGGGAGTCGTTACTGTATGGTTTTAGCACAGGATAGTCATGCAAAGGAAACAGTTAGAAGACAGGAGGGAGAACCAGGAATTGAGGAACATTATAATCTGGCTTGTCGGGAGTGCTCTTTCGACTGGGTTGATCATTTCTTCATCAGCGGCGGCTACGAATATTTGTTAGTTCCCCCGTTGTGTTGCGAGCATGGATAAACTGACCAGTTTCTTCGTTATGATCATAGGCGTATGTTTTTTGGCCTATAGATATAGATACTGTGAGCACTTTTCAATGAGCTAAATGCATCGACTTACTGCTTTTTTGCCCTTCCCATTGTGCTTTGTCATTGGTTTGCTGGCACCTTCGTCCTCATCCTCAAGCTCCGACGACTGCGGAGGGTTGGACAAGGACACAGAGGCGTCGCTGAGCCCGGAGTCCTCGCCACTGTCTTTAGAGCTCTTGCCTTTGTTAGCTACCTTCCCAGGACCCTTCGCCTTTGAGCTTGGTTTCGGATTAGGTTCAGGCGTGAGTTTGGGTTGCGTAGCTGCCTTTCCCCTTCCCCTGGTCTTCGGTGCTGCTTTGGGCACTGGCTCTGGCTCTGGTTCGGGTTCAGTAGCCATCTTGCCCCGCCCCTTGGCCTTTGGTGCTGACTTGGGTGCCAGCGTAGACTTGGGCTGCATAGCTGCCTTGCCCCGCCCCCTACCCTTCGGTACCAATTTGGGTGCTAACTTGGGCTTAGTGTCGGATTCGGATTTGGATTTGGATTCGGGTTCGGGTTCGGGTTCGGGTTCGGGTTCGGGTTCGGGTTTGGATTTGGGTTTGGGCTGAGAGACTACCTTAGGCTTGCCTCTTCCCTTGGCCTTCAGAGCCAGCTCGGGGATTGGCTCCAGCTCCAGCTCCAGCTCCAGCTCCGGCTCCAGCTCGACCTCGACCTCGACCTCGACCTCAGGCTCGGGTTCAGACTCGGACTTGCGCTCGGACCCAGGCTCGAGTTCAGCCTCAAGCTCAGATTCAGGCTCGGGTTCGGGTTTGGGTTTGGGTTTGGGTTCGGGCTGCATGGCTGCCTTCCCTCGTCCAGCTGCTGCTTTTGGCACTGGCATGGGCTTTGCCTTCCCCGACTCTTGCACCTGTTCCTTTGCCTTCGACCTGGGTTTGACTACTGCTGTGGGAGCAAACGACAACTCGGGAGAGACAGACGATTCGGGAGCGAGCGGTTCAACCAATGACTCGGGCTCAGGCTGTGGGGGCAGCTTCATCTTCGGCTTCACCTTAGGCCTTGGCTGGGGAGCTGGGTTCGGGACCGAGAGGAGGTCACGGGCTGGTGTAGGATCGTGCTGGGCTCGGGTGGGATTATGGGTACTGGTAATATTACGAGACGAAGTGACGGTCATGGCTGAGACGGGGACGCGAGCCCGAGACATGACAACAGGTGGAGTGTGGACTTGGGCAATGGCTGGTGCGCCAGTTAAGTCAGGCGGCAGGATATTCAGACCTGCTTCCGAGTCACTCAAATCCTCGTCGTCCAAAGCCTTCATGCTTGTATCTTGGTCATCTTTCAGGACACATGCACATGTGAGTAAACAGATATACCGGTACAAATGGTGACCCACCTCTTGCAACCGACATCATGGACATGTCTTGAGTCAGACTTTGAACCTCGGATCCTTCATCTTGTATGTGGCTGTTGACCGCCACAGCCTTCGTTATTTTTTTTTCACGGTCGCTCGAGCTCTTCAAGATGACTAAAATAAATGCTTCAAAAGGCCAGTGGTTGTCTGGGTCGTCATATATCTTGAATTCAGGGAATATCTTGAGGGCCTTGTAATGCAATTATATTCATATGAGTTACAGACGAGTATGGTTTGTGATACTTACTTCTTCACAAACCCATGCAACCCTTGGTCTTGACTGAAACGAGATTGGCCTACCCATGTTAAGCTTTTTACCGCACAGGCGCTTGATCACATTCTATGGGTATGCAGTCGTTAGTGGGAAGGGAAAGGAACCAAATGATAGAAACATACATAAATTAAAGTATATTGTTCTTTTGTCGTTCCAAATATCGTGTTCAATGGGGCGGGCCATCCCCGTTTACCACGTCTCCCTGGTGTGCCTTTGGGTTTTGCCATGTACACCAGCTTCAGTGGAGCACGCTTGGGCTGGGGTTTCTGAGAGGCCTGTCCATTAGAGACATGGCGCTCGGAAGAATGGCGATGATTCGACATGGGTTTGGCCATTGGTTGAACTGCTTTCGCCAGACAACACTCGGTGAGGTGGGTTTAGCTAGCCAATAGTACTAATACATACCAGCCGCCAATGGCATGGGATGTAACTCAAAGCCTACACACACAGAAAAATTAGTGTGATTCATAACATCAGCAAAACCGGGCAGAGCTCACGAGCGCTGATTTGCTCATGAGCACTCGCAAAGCTCGAGGGGGACTCAAGAGCATGAAGAGCATCATGCTCCCGGGGCTCCCAAATGGCCCTCGAGCTTAGCAAGTGCCCACGACCAAATTAGTGCTAGTGAACACCTGCAAGCCCCGGCGAATTTTGGTCACAAGAATTCAAGTTAGAACACTCACCTCGCTTTGCAAGTTCGGCTCGCATTGCCTCGAAATCAAAGTTGTCGTCAAACATTGGATGTTGAAGTTGAGTGCAGATGTAAAAGGAGGCTGTGGTTAGAAAAAGTGGAAGAAGGTGGACGCACTTTCGCCAAGTCAACACTGAAACCAGACTAATATATGCAGATTTATCACCCCCGTGTGGCGGTGATGCCTCTCGGAGCCGATCATCTCGGAGCCGATGCCAAGAAACATTAGTGCCACTTTGTCATCACACGCACAATGTTTGCTACATGGTTTTTTGATCGCATCATATATCTTGGGCATTTTAAGCGTCAGGCAAGCATTAAGAACAGATTTAGCGCAATAGGAGCTAATGTAGCTTATCATAACATCTCATACTATTACATTACACAGGCTCAAGGCCTTAAGGTGCCATGGCCAGCTTGGGGCATTGGTGGTGCGCCACCTTGGGAGATATGAGCCCAACGGGTTGAGGGTGGCCAGAAGGATTCCTCGTGGTACGGTTGGGGTTTTGGTAAGCCTGGGAGTACCACTCGAGGCCATTATAGTACTCCACCTTGGATGGAATCATGAAAACCGACATGTGGAGGCAGTGGCCAGATGAGTCGTAAGTACCTAGGAAGGAGCTCTTGAAGCACGAAAGCAGATACAATGCATAGAACATAGTTGGCGAGTGGAAGTGGGTTTGGTAGAGCACGTAGATGACAAAATGTGCGAGGCTGGGAATGACAGCCAACTTCGATGCCGCGGAGGAATTGCCAAGGAAGAGACACGCAATAGACTGCATGTACAGCTTTTCCAGAGGAATATCGGGAAAGGAGAAGAGATGCATGATGAACCTCGCAGACATTTTTATGGTGTCTTTGTGTCTATAGAGCTGGTTGGTTAGAGCGAACTGCACACAATGGCTGGTTATTAAGGACTCGGAGAGCGTAATATTTCTAATAGATTCTCACTGTAAATTTGATTATGTTCTGGCACTCATCATATCCTCCGAATAGGCCTTGTCTTGGAATTGGGAACATCGCCGATGTCACATTACATAGAATATTGTCGAATGTAAGTGCATTGGGTTCATTACGGGCTTGAATGGCAGAGAGGCACCGGGAGACCTCGTGCGAATCTGCCATGGTAGTAAGCAGGCTGGGGATGATGCTATATATAAGGGGGACGTTAGGGTTGAGAGGGTGGCAAGGGCAAAGATTAGATGGGTGCTTACCGGGTGGTGTCTGTGTCCAACTCATGGCCAGTAGACATTTGGATAGCCTTGCCACTGCGGATATCCAAGAGCTGCACCATCATATCATGTGGGCCCGAGACAAACACTTTTTGGGCTGGGACAAGTGAGACACTAAAGTGACAATGAGCAAATAGACACCGTCTCGAGTCCTGAGATATGCCTACCTAATTTCGTTACCAGCAAGAGAGTTGAACTCCATCGCGTGCACCCCAACTTTGACATCCCACAGCATGTACATCATGTCGCCCAGGGAAGTAGCAATCAGCGAGTCGTTGACGAAGTAGGAGCAGGGCAAATAGCCTGAATAGCCCAGAAGCTCGCATGCGCTTTGGCTGCTCCCAACCTTGCACACATCAGGATGCTCGCACACGAACATACTTGGCGGCAAATAGGTGCGGGTCGTGGCCAAGGAAGCATGGAGGGGAACGGCATAGACTCGACTGGATATGTATATGTCGTGTATAATCAATAATAGTACACGGGTATAACCCGGGTACATAAGTCCCCAGGGCCAAGAAATTGGATCCTTGGCCATTTTGTACGCTGTGAATATCCCAAAGTATCAGTAAAAAGCCGATAGACCATAGTTAACAGACATACATTCGGGACTGGTCTCAATTTCTTTGTCCATCTCTAAACTGGCCGACCTGTTGCAACGAATAAAGGGGAAGCCTTAAGGAGAGGGTGACAACGCAAGCCCTGGAACTACTGTACCCTGTGCCCCACATCAGCACAAGGTTAGTCCTAATAAGCAAGAACAGGATTAGCTTAAAATTGGATTCGAGCATAACTTGACTTATGGTGTACGTAGTATGTCAAGGTGGCCAAGATCCGGGCGGCTTCTTAGGCTGAGCATCATTGCGGAGCGGACATGATGCTTGCTGGCTACATAGCCTCAATACAGATTCGCTACACGTTGAGCAAAAGTTGGCATCAATAAGACATGATGCGGCGAGATATAGCAAGATGCATGCCGATAATACGTATTAACATACCTCAAATCGCACCATAACTATTTGGGCTTACACCATAGCATCTGTACATCTTGGCATTAGCGAGATAAGGCAATGTGGGAACTTACCACGGTATGTGTGGTCGCAAACTAGGTAAGTCAGAATTTACGATCAAGGGCCATCACGTGAACACAACCAAGGTGCTCCCTGTTGACGTTGATAATCCACCATGCTCGCCTTACTTGCTGCCTTGCTACATTCCCTTTTGCCATGGGTGACACATCCAAGCGCATATGTCCCTGTTGTGACAATCTACTAAGCCAGCGACAAATCGATCGCCATCTAAAAGGTTATTATGCTGCTATCGACGAAGCGCTTGATGCGAATATAGGCGACAATGCCAACGACAATGACCCTGGAGTGGCCAGCCCCGACACCATTCCCGACGCCATCCCTGATGTTCACATGGACTCTGATGTCAATTTGGCCCCAGCAGGAGACATTGCGGGCCCAGATGATGGTGCCGTATCCCCTTCCCTGCTAAGATACCCACAGTTTGTACTAATTATATATATTTATGCAGAGTCAGTTCAGTTAGCTGCAGACTCAGATATGGCCCAGCTCTCACCGACTCCACCTACCTGTAAGCTAGTTGAGTCTAACCCTTTTCAATGCTAACCCATTACACCAAGCTCCATCATGCGGTTTGCGCTGGAATCCCCCCGTGACAATAGACAATTGGCCTGAGCCAATCCCAGAAGACTCTGACTCTGAATTGGGGCTAGGAGACGACAATCAGTCTGTAGCTGATTCAGATGATGTAGGCGACCCAGAATATAAGGAGCGAGCAATGCCACTCAGACTAGACCCTAATGATGAGCCTGAGCTGACCGACGAGGGCATGCGTCAATTGTTGGATATCAACTTTGGTGACATGGCAGATGATGAATGGATAGACATGTGTTCGTAGTTTTTTGTTTGCCATCGCATGTGACTCATTTTGTATCAGACAGACAAAATTTGTCTAAAAAGGATTGTAATACACTTCAGTTTTTAGCAACCCGCCTTCGCACACATTTTTCACGCATGACATGGGAAGATCTCCGCCAAGGTGCCTGCAAGGAGCTTAATCTCCCGACAGAGTTTATTGCCTGGCGCCGCCTTCGAGTCCTTTCGGGCCTTGAGACCCGCATCTACGATTGTTGCATCAACTCGTGTATCTGCTTCTTAGGTAAATACAAGGACCTAAGAAAATGTCCCTGTGGAGAGGATCGATACAATGCTAAGGGCGCGCCTAGGCGAACATTCCGATACACCCCATTAATTCCACAGCTCCTCGGCCTCTTTCAGAGTGCTGATATGGCCAAAAAGCTACGTTATCGGGCCAAGGTTGAGGCCGAACATGATTCCGAGCAAATCTTCGATGTTTTTGACGGTGAAAATTATCGCAAGCTGCGGGAAACCCGACTCGACCCCAACAACGAATACCAGCTGTTTAGTAACCCCGAGGATATTGCACTTGGGCTTTCAACAGATGGGTTTACTCTGTTCAAACGGCGACGCCGTGGATTCTCTACTGCCTGGCCAATAATTCTAGTCAACTATAACCTTCACCCCAGTATCCGCAACCGGCTTGAAAACGTTATTTGTGTTGGGGTAATTCCTGGTCCGAGGCAATGCAAGGATCTGAACTCGTTTCTGATACCTCTGCTGGAAGAACTCTTGGAGCTTGAAACTGGCGTTGACGCAAGTGGACTCAAGCCCAATGGAACTGGCTACACTTTTGTACTTCAGGGGTTTGTCATCATTATCTTTGGCGACATCCCCGCAATCGCAAAGCTCCTCTTCATGAAAGGCCATAATGCATTCCTGCCATGTCGAGCTTGTTACATCGAAGGTACACTATGCAAATTGAAAAGGACATCGGTCTACTATGTCCCCCTAATGCTTCCGCGCCAGACAATGCGATGGCCCCATGAGGACCTTCCAATGCGATGTCACGCTCGATTTCTGTATCACTACACCGAAATATCAGCCACGGCTCCAAACTCGCCTGACCGCGACTTTGTCACTCGTCAATGTGGCATTAATGGCGAGCCAATATTCTCCAGATTACGATCCATTGACCTTGCGTCAAGCTTCCCATACGACATAATGCATCTATTGTTCGAAAATCTTGTACCGAACATGATAAAGCACTGGACTGGCCAGTTTAAAGGCCTCGACCAAGGTACGGAGAGCTATCAGCTGTCGAAGGAGGCATGGACAACCATTGGGGAACTGACCGCGAAATGCACTCGAACAATTCCTTCTGCATTCGTTGGCACGCTCCCAGATATTGCCAAGGATGGTAATCTATTCAAAGCGGAAGCTTACGCGTTCTGGGTCCAATACATTGCACCCATCGTCCTCAAGGGTAAACTTGGCGAGAAATACTATAAGTGAGTTCACCATTACCCTCTGAGTACCTTACTCACACTCAATTAATCCTAGGCATCTTCTACTTATGCGAGAGATTATTCTGCAGTGTTTGCAGTTTGAAATTACCGTGGTTCAACTTGGTGAGCTCCAATCGATGGTAGACACCTGGGTGCTCAAGTACGAAAAGTGGGTGGATATATTTTTACGATACATATACTGATAATCACATTTTATTTGTAGGTACTACTACCAATACCGGTCATCGCGTCTTCCCGCATGTCCTCTCACCATCCACGCACTTTTGCACATACCATTTTATATACGAAAAACCGGCCCCCTTTGGGCTTCCTGGGCCTTCGTGATGGAGCGCTTCTGCGGCCATCTACTACCAGCTGTCAAGAATCGCACCCGACCGTACGAGCATCTCGATCATTATGTTGAACGGCGCGCACAGATGCAGATCGTATCCAAGGTGCACAACCTGCCAGCACTTGCACGGCCAAAGATCAAGCACAGGTGTGTAGATGGAGTAGAAATCACATCATTTGAAAAAATATATCCCGAATGTGAGTCTAAAACTATCTTGTCTATTTAATTATCCACGTGTGTAATATCTCCAGTTCCCACCGTCATATTAGGAACACCTGTGAACAAGAATGTTGCACTAACTAAAGAACTAGCGACTCCAATGACTAGGTATCTAAGCTTTGTATACAAAGGGGAAACCTTAAGGCAAATACGTGCTCGAATTGATATTAAATCGATTATTCGGTACGGCCGATTTCGTATGGTCGGAGATGGTGATAGTGTGCGCACTGCGGCCTTAATCGATCGGGATCCAACTGCGCGTGATAACTCATTCGTTAAAGTAAGCACATACACTCCTTATCTATTATTTGACACTCATTTACACCAGTATGAACTACTGCGAGATGCCAACGCTGCCTATCCAAATCGACGCGACATTCCAACCCGGGAAACCCAGTATGGCCGACTGCTCGATATCTATTATATTGAATGTACTGAAAAGTAAGTAGCTCCTACCTAGATGGGTAAGCTTATTATTCATGGCTTTCAAGTGATGGTACTCGCACGCCGTATCTTCTTGCACGCGTCAAGCCATGCAACACAGATGGCCAGGATGCATCACAACCCGACACTCCTCTGGTCGAATACAATTCTGTGCGGGCCCCGCAAATCATTCATTTAGAGACTATCAATGCTGTTGTCGGGAGAATCGCACTGGAGGCCAAACGCTGGGCAATAGTTGATCGAAGTAGGGATGGCGCGCGCGCAGAGTTTGTTGATGAGGAAGGGCAGATCGACCCAAATGTTGACTAACTACTATAATGGTATGCTATAATTTGTCCCACAAATACGTACCAAAGCACAAATCATGCATCAAAAATCTTTGAGTTAGGCAACAAATTCTAATTACGACACTTTAATGACTTTTAAAAGTAGATCGTTACCAATGTCAATGCATCAACGATATGCCACTTTCCAAAGTGGCCTTTCCCGTTTTGAGAGGGGCGCTTCCACTTTCTGAACCACTTCGGCCAAACTTCAAAGCCTCTTTGAGATTTTCGGCCACTTTCAAGACCCTGCCCGAAGCAGAAAACTCAGGGACTCTAAATAGAAGCGTCTGGACCGTTCCCCAAAAGTGGCCATCTAGCGTGACACATTGATTAGGTGGCTAGACTTCCCGCAGTGCCATTTTGAGTTTTTTCCTACCTCCTAAGCCCCTTATTCGCAATCCAACCCTATTCTAGTAATATTGATACATGTCGTGATAGCATTCTCGGCTTTCAATCAAACACATGGCCCAACGCCTAGAGTTTTTGCCCGTCATCCGACTCACTTAGGGGTCGGAAGCGTCTACCCCCAAAGGCTAAGTAGAATCAGGGCGGCCATCTACGTGGGAAAAGTTTGCAGAACATATATGCGCCAAGAACCTCTGCCAATTGCAGCAGTATAACAAACTGTGGGCCAGCGCTAGCCTTCCTGATCGTGTGGGACCTTGATCCTGTGATCAGGCCCAGACTTGCTGGTGATCAGCTTTAAGGGGGCGTACCTGGGGCCAAGATTCTTATATATACAGGTACCTATCGCTCGCCAAAAGTTACCTGTGTCTGCTCTGCAACCCCTACCTTGGATTTATTAACATGACAGTTCATGTGGGTCCCTCCGACTCACAAGTTTTGTCAACTTATACATTCCCCTACCAGGTGACCACGCCCTCCGAGGCCAATGCCATCGAGACTGCGCCAGGTGCACATATGATCCAACTCTTTGGGAATGGAGATAAAGACCATCCCATGCACTGTGGAACTGGAGGTGCGGAGTCTGGCAGAGCTCTCACATTCGATACTCGTGGCTATGGATTTATGATAATTCTTGAGGGTAGGTACAAACCGTTTGGATCATAGACTCAAGTGATAGCGGGAGCTTGGTTAGATAGGGGAGGGACAAGTTGAAGATGATTCCATGCCAGGAGAGGTCAAAGTCGTGAAACCTGGAGATGTTCTGTACTGGGAGAAAGGATCAAGAATCACGTGGACCTCGATGACAAAATCGAGAGGTAAAATTATAACTACTTTGGTTCTTATAGTTGGCGAATATGGCTTACATGGTATTAAAAGTGTTTTACACAGTTCAAATCCCTCTTGGGGAGCATGATGTGGGGGTTGTCGGCCCAGAGGAGCATCATTGAGGCGAAAATGAATACATTTAATCATGAGGGGTTTGTGTTGTAATACATTCAACGGAAACAAGCTAGTTGGTTCAATCCCGGGATGCGTAAGAAGACATAAAATTCAATCTGTAACACCCACCGCGCCAGATGTTGGTGGGCTTCAATAGAATAGCGGCTGACCATGCGGAGTAACACAGCCGAATCCTCGACCGACACGACCCGAAATCGAAGTCACGTGAACCACATGTGCACACTCGCTCGTTCGTTGCAGCTGTCAACCACTGGGACACTCCCATTTCAGTTCCCCACCATTCACGTCCCCTTTCGGGTTCCCCGTCCACTACACCTTATCTATCGGTGAGGTGCCCGCCCGACGACCGCTCACGGTGCTATACGATTTCGCAGCCGAGTCTAGCACGCCAAATGAACTATCACTCAAACGAGGACAAAAGCTTACCTGCTTCCCGAGTCGGATGCGAAGGAGTGGATATGGTGCCGCACCGAGGTTGGCACAGCTGGATACGCGCCCAAATGTTATATATCAAGGTTGATACCCTGTAGTGGCCTATGATCCTTTTGCTTTTTCGTTTATGGCTCCCGTTTATTTGGTATTGAGTGCGGATAAACTTGATTCCTGGGAATATAGGCTCATACAAGCAATTATAATATTCACTTGATTTAACTGCCTGAAATCAATTACTCTCGTATATACATATCATGTCTCCGAAATGGACATGTAAGCTCATCAATAGCCTACATATACAAACCGGATTAACCACAACTTATTCAACTAGAAGTAGCCCGCTTCGGGCTACTGACCTTGCTTCTGCTTTTTTTAGCTGTCAGGCGACAGTTTGCTTGTTAGAATTACATAAATATATATACACCTATTATACATTGTTATTATGAGCAGCAGATCAGCACATTCATTGACAGAATAACTCTTGTTTATTCACGATCAACTACAACAAACTAGTTGAAGCAAGATGCATATATGCTACCTATAAATCTTACATATGGAGGTGCACCCGAAATGGTTTGTACGTGTCAACTATGTGTTGGTACATAAATATTCTTTGATATAGGCCATCAGGGTGGTCTCCCAAGTCCACTGTCACGCCCCTGCTCCTCCAGTCACCTTCGCTCTTGCGATCATGTCAATGTACTCATGTGCTGATGGACCTATTGACATAAAAATTTCACACGTTATGCGCCTCTGCCCACCACCCAGCTACAGTTTTGGTCGTATGCGTCACTTGTCACGCACTCAGTATCGCCACACACTCAACCCCGGCGCTCTAAAGTGTCTTAAGTGCACAACAAGCTGTCTGGCCACGGAGGGTGATCTTGTGTTGTCAGTTTTAGTTAATGCCGACCAGCTAAAGGTCTCGAGCAGGAGCGACGATAATTGGATACAGTCGCATCGCAGTGAGTCACGGATTGACACGGCAAGAGAGATCAGGCGCTGACCCTACAAGCGCCAATTGCAAACCTGGTACCTTTGGTTCCTCCGCATAGCTATTAATAATATTGCCAAGATAAGTTAACTATGACCAGGATTGTACATTGGAGTCTATAACTGACTGTAAACTGGTCACATGATTTAGTTACCCTCACGATTTAGCGTGACGGCACGTGATGACTTTTGACCCCCCGATTGACCTTGCAGAAGCAAGGTGATTAGTAACTCCGTCTGGAACTGAAATAGATGAATGCGCTGGATTCACTTCTTTAGGCATCCCAGCATCAAATGGCTCTGACCCTCGGAGCTCTTTGGGGGCCCCCTCCAATTTCCTCCAGGCCTCCGTTTGGGAGAGGTAAGGTGTCATATTTGAATTCTGGGCTTCAGCAAGGCATTCGAGGGCTCGATATGCGCCCGCGCCAAACAATTAAACCACCGAGTGTCTCACATAGCTATAATCGTATACGCCCTCCATCATTTCCTCCAAATTCGTTTGGCGTCATTTACCGCCGCCAGATCTAGAGGATCCTTCAACCGGAAAGGCCTTCTCAGTTAAGAAGGCGACTCTTGACATTCTGATCGTTCATCGGCGAGTGATATAGATATGGCAGTGTACATATATATACAGATCTGTTCGATTGGAGCTCCTACTTGCGTGAAATTATACGTGTGATGTAAAGCTTCGATCGAGGGGCCCCGATACGTCGACCTCTGCCTGGTTCACATTGTGCCCCATGGGCATCATCGATGAGATGACTTTGAGGCCTCGGACGACTTGAGCTCGCATCCTTCGATCAACTTGAGTGAATATGTAAATTTAGGTAGAGCTATCGCATGCAGTTACCGTAGTAAGTTAGGCGAGGGAAACTTTATAATTACAACTTGGGGAATTCTGGGAAATGATAACATGATGAAATTCCCTGCTGCAAATAATTTGCATCCGATATCACCGCTTCCTCACTGCCTCGCCACCAGGATGAACAACCCCAAACGCAGAATTCGAGACCCTCCCTCCCGCAAAGTTGACAATTTGTTTCGCTCGCCATCTCCGGCACCCTCGAGATATACATTATCAACAAACGATTTGACAAGTGCTCAAGCGCCTTCGTCCTCGTTGAATTTACTCTTACCCTCAAGCCCAGGTCGGGCGTTACCAGTCCTCGCGACACCTACACCCCCACCAGCCGAACCCTCGCCTCCCGCTTCGCCTGCTTGGAGCCTAGACTTGACGAGCAGCCCGGCATGGTCCGGGTTACGTACTACGCTCCGATCGTTGCAAAAATGCGCAGTGGTATTTCCGCCACTCCAATCCGCGATTGGTTCTGTCATCTCTGGTATCGACGTCATGGAGGTGTGTTTTCTGTTGCATCTCAACAACGAAGTCGGGAGAAACTAATAAGTGATGTAGCTGGCACTTGAACACCCAGACGACTACGAAGATGTAGCATCGAGACTCAAATCGCTGGCTGAAGGTTTAATACGATATTTTCAGGAGTCTAAATCGCCTCAAATGTCCGAATTCATTGAAAGGATTGTTGTGTAAGTGCAATTGCCACGTTGAACTGCTATTGTTCAAAATATGCGTAGGGTTATTGAAGAACAAGCGAAGCAAATCAATGGCAAACGAGATCACGAGACAGGAAGGGATTCGCCTGAAGCCAACCACGACATCGAGGAACTTGCAAGATGCTACTGGCGCATCGAAGGGTTGTTTCGACAGCTCCAGGTGAGCATGAGAAATACGACCTAATCTGGGGTGTGAATTGATAATCGGAAATGGGAAGGTAAACGCTACGCTCAGTTGGAATATCGCTGGGGATCAATTAGCGGTATGATCACATTTATACATTCAACTAACATAAATATTCATATGTCCGAGCAGAACAACCGACTCGAGGGAATCACCCCAGCCAAACTTGCGAGATACGACTCCCCTCTATCCACCAATACCAAACAACAGCCCTGCACCAAAGACACTCAGATGGGTATATTGCTTGAGCTGAACACTTGGTCTTGTGATCCTAACGCTCGAAATATCTATTGGATGAGTGGAATGGCTGGCATCGGCAACCTGAAGACTAGCCTCGCACGGACATTTTGCGAAACATTGAAGAAACAAAAGCTACTGGGAGCGAGTTTCTTTTGCAACCGCATCGCAGCCAAGTGTCGGGATGTGGGACGAATCATACCAACAATTGCATACCAACTCGCGTGCTACTCACTGCCATTCCGATCTGTGGTATGTCGAGTACTAGGAAGTGACCCTGGCATCAGTACGAGGAAGATATCCACACAGTTCGAGCGGTTGCTGCGGGAGCCTATTCTGAAAGTCAAGGACGCGATGCCGGAGAATCTAGTTGTGGTGATTGATGCACTGGAAGAATGTAGCGATTTGAATGGGGTCCAATCTATCCTTGAAATCCTTGTCCAACGTGGTACAGATTTACCGCTCAAGTTTTTTGTGACCAGTCAACCCGAGCCAGCAATCTGGGAGAGAGTGAAGCCGCAATCGTTCCGAGTTCTGCCGGTATTCATCTTGCACGAGATCGAGCGATCATTTATTCAAACGGATATCGTGCTCTACCTGTCTGAGGAACTCGAATTCATGTCTCCGTGCGAAATTCAAGTCCAGAAGCTGGCCGAGTTATCTGGGGGTCTGTTCATTTATGCAACCACCGCAGTTCGATACATTCGGGCAGGAGAGAGCCTCTCTATCTCCAGTGGGCGATTGTCCACGATTCTAGAAGCCAACTCCGATTCAGACAAGAAGCCTGGGGAGATCGACAAACTATACACAATTATACTAACTGCGGCACTCGAGGAGGGGCTAGAAGATGAGCAGAAGGATCTAATTCGGCTTGTTCTGTGGACGACTTTATGTGCCCGCGAGCCCGTGAGCGTCGAGACCTTAGCAGCTCTCGGAGGGCTCAGCAACTCTATCCTGGCATTAGTCGCATTGCAACCACTACACCCTGTAATCTACGTATCCGAGGATAGCAACACTGTTTCGACTTTTCATCCATCATTCCCTGATTTCATGTTCGACCAGATCCGGTCACCATTCTTCTGTGATCGGCCGAAGCACAACCAATTTCTAGCTCGGAGATGTTTCGAACTGATGAACGAACAATTGCGATTCAATATATGCAATCTCAAGTCGTCGTTTGTGCGTGATAAGGGCGTCGAAGATCTAGATGAGCGGGTCAAACAATTTATATCCCCCACCCTCTCATACGCATGCCGCTACTGGAGTGACCACTTGCGACGGGTGACTGTGTCAAAAGAACTATTTCCTTATATCGATGAATTTCTATCGAAGCGATTGCTTTTCTGGATGGAGGTGATGAATCTGAAGGATTGGATGAAAATATCTGTCAAAATGTTGCACACGGTGAATGGTTGGCTCTTTGTGGGTGCCTTCTGCATTATGTGTCTTTGCTGAGGGACTAACCATGGTCAAATAGGCATCCTCTGTTCCCCGTAATTTAGTAGCACAGATCCAGGACTCGATTGAATTTGTGGCCAAGTTCACGGCGAACGCTGTCTCAGAATCAACACCGCACATATACGTGTCCTCACTTCCATTTTGTCACCAATCAAGTTCTGTCTTCAAGAATTTCTGGAAACACACACGTGGGTTGGCAGCGGCAAGACCGGAAATAACCAAACAACTTGCTACTTGGAATACAGGTCAAGCAGCCAATTCTATCGCATTTTCCCCAGACAGCACCCGACTTGCATTTGGAACCGATGACGGAACAGTTACAGTTAAGGATGTGATTGATGGAAGCCTGGTTGCTGGTCCACTCAAAGGGCATGAGCAGTGGGTGCTATCGGTTGCGTTCTCTCCCAATGGCAAGTCCATTGCCTCGGGCTCCAGCGACTCCACTATCCTTGTCTGGAATGCCAACAATGGTATGCGCGTTGCCGGTCCATTTAGGGGGCATACAGATACCGTCAAATCTGTTACATTCTCACCTGACAGTGCTCGTATCATCTCTGGCTCTTGGGATCATTCTGTTCGTGTTTGGGGTGTACAGGGCAGCATTCCTATCCTTGCAACTTTCCTCGGTCATACCAAGGCTGTGAATTCGGTAGCTGTCTCACCCGATGGCACACGCATTATTTCAGGGTCTGATGACCATACCATCCAGATCTGGGATGCACATCAAGGTACTCGTGTCATTTCCCCACTTATAGGTCATTCGGACTCTGTCACCTCAGTGGCATTCTCACCCGATGGGACTCGAATCATCTCTGGGTCAAAAGATTGCACTATCCTCCTCTGGAATGCATTCAACGGTGCTCGTGTTTCCACTTCACTCACAGGTCATACTGGTCCAGTTCGGTCGGTTGCATTCTCTCTAGATGGCATACACATTGTTTCTGGCTCGGACGATACAACTGTCAGAGTTTGGTGTGCTGTTAATGGCGCTCCTGTTGGCAGCCCATTCAAGGGACACACAAAGCAAGTCTGGTCTGTGGCATTTTCCCCTGGTAGCATGCGCATTGCTTCGAGTGGTGACGATTGTACCATCCATCTATGCAATACATTTGCCAACAATTCCTCGAGTCTGCAATCGGGACACACAAGCTATATATTATCAGTTGCATTCTCACCTGATGGGACACAGATCGTTTCTGGTTCTGCTGACCATAGCATTTGCATCTGGGGTGCCAATGATGGCTCACTAGTTGCTGGTCCTATGGTAGGGCACACTGGTATTGTTTGGTCGGTGGCAATCTCACCTGATGGCACACATATTGCCTCTGGCTCCAATGACCACACTATTATAATATGGGATGCCCTGGATGGCTCTCATATAGCTGGTCCACTTCAGGGGCATACCAACAGTGTGGCCTCAGTCTGCTTCTCACCCGATGGCACTCGAATTGTTTCCGGTTCTTTTGACAAAACTCTCCGTGTTTGGAGTACACATGACTACACCCTCATTGGCAATCCATTCATGGGACACACTGGCAACGTCAATTCAGTGGCACTCTCTCCCAGTGGGGCTTATATTGCCTCTGGCTCTGATGACAAAACCATCATCATATGGGATGCCTTCAAGGGCACTCGATTTGCTGGCCCACTCAGAGGGCACAATCTCCGGGTTTTATCAGTGGCATTCTCCCCTGATGGTATGCGAATTGTCTCTGGCTCTGCTGACAGAACCATTCGCATCTGGAGTGCTCACAACGGAACTCTTGTTGCTGGCCCATTCGAAGTACACGCTGACTATATTCGATCTGTTGCCTACTCACCAGATGGCACACACATTGTCTCTGGCTCCAGTGATTACACAGTGGTTGTCTCTGACGCCAATAACAGCACTGTTGTTGCTGGTCCATTCAAAGGTCATACCAATTCTGTCTGGTCGGTGGCATTTTCACCTGATGGTATGAGCATCGTTTCCGGCTCAAGCGACCGCACTATTCGCGTATGGGACGTACGTGGCATCACTTCGAATGCCCATTCACCCGAATATCACTCCAGCTCAACAAATAAGCCCCTTCCTGCTACCCAGATCACCACTAACAATAATGGGTGGGTTACGAACCAGAACTCAGACCTGCTAGTTTGGGTTCCACCCGAGGTGGATCGATACCTGCCACCCCACACCACTTTGCTCATTCGACCTCAAGGGTCAACGTCCATTGATCACAAGGAACGTTTACTTGGTGACGACTGGCGTCGATGCTATCGTTCATGAATGTTGACGCTGTATAAGTACTGTTCTAAATTCTGATTGTATAAAGTTTTCTACTGCGCTGTGACCTGTAACCGTGCCAGTGACCATTCTAATCCATCTCTTTGCCATATTGCAGCGGAATTTCATGAAAACTAGTAATGTACATGCATATGGCATTCTGTCTGTAAATCAACCACTGGAATCAACCAGCAAAACCGTTTGCCAGCTCAACTGCCCCGTTGACAGTATCCCCAACAAATACCATACTGGCAACCACCACACGAACATCATCCTCTTCTATTCTCTCCAACACCTATACTAACCCCTGCTCCGCGACAAGCCTGTCTTGTGCACTACAAGTGCATCGTACCTTTCAGCACCAACCAGAGATTCGCCAAAACACAAAGGTGGCTCGGATTTGACGGCCTTGGCCTAAAACAGAGTATGCTCTGTTGGCGAGCACGTGCAAGTTCCGAGTACGCAAAGAGCATCTGGGTCTCTGTCGTTGAATACACTAGACGAGTTTACATTGTTGTTCGAGCTGGTTGGAATGGGGTGAAGATGTTGCGGTTCTGGTTACCACGCTGATTCGGCCGCTGCTAGTAGCTACCAAGTCAAGGATTAAGAGGGGCGATGGAGCTGACGCTATTGGAGGAATTAAGAGGTGGGCGATTGACAGTACATACAGCGCTGAACACATCCGCCAGGATTGAGGTGCCAAAGTGGAGAATATTCACGCTCATAAGGTCGTTCCGCTAGTAATATGGTCGATAGTACTTGTAATACCTTCGGGTCTTTGATAACATCGAGCCGTTCAAGAATCAGAGTTCGGAGCCCGTAATTAGACTTACCGGCTGAAGATAAATGTAACGACTCCCGGTCCCACAGCGAAAGAATATCCTAGATTGCAGCTCGGCCATCAAAGAATCCGCCCCCGGGATCACCCAAAATCCAGCCAAACCTCCAGTACCGGCCCTTCCGATTCGCCTTTGGCAACTTTCCTCTTCTTCAGACTGACGTAGTTGCATCTGGTGCAAACAATAACAAAGGCCACCGACCTTGCGTGTGGGTATAAAACTTAACCGGGCGTTGAAAGTGTTGTTGGCAATCACGAATTGGCTCAGAGAGAGAAAGGCGAGTCGGGAGTGGAAATTGGAGGGCGACAACATTATGGTTGATAACATCTCGATGCCGAATCATGTGGCAACCTGGAGCGGCGAAGAGGAACTTGAATCAATCGCGAGTTTATAAAAGCTTGATATATTACGTACTTTGAGCACCAGCTTGTTCAATGCGGCTTCAACTGCCGCCTCGATCAACCGTACAGAGGCATTCTCCTGTATGAAATCGGGCGAACCTCCCAATCCTCGACTATCGACATTGTCTGAATGGTCGGCCAAAACTGCAGAGGCCGTGAACCCTCGAAAATCAATGCAGGTACGGTTGTTCCAATGTAATGGGAGCCAGACTTTAATAAAGGTGGTTAGCGGTTGCCAGTCGCGTGCGTCAAGCTGGTAATTTTGTCATTTGAAACAGATAGCAGCAGGCGCGTGAAAAAATATAAATTCTCCGACCATGCGAAAACAGTAATAGCCCCCTGGATCCAGGTGAACAAGATTTGAAGGTAGCTGATGGTGGCGGCCAAGATGGTTATCATCGGTCGGGGTTTGCTGGATTATCGCCGATCCGGATGCATTGCATCCGGTGATATAATAAACAAGGTTCCTGTCTTTGAACTTTTTTCCGTACCAGTGGTATCTACCGTTTTTCTTTATCTTCGGCCAGCCAGTGAGTCGGGTACCCCCATCAGAACTTGGGAGCTCACCCGATGATGACATGTCGTAATTGCAGGTGACTCTCTGGACCCCATCCTTGCTTCTCCTTGACACTCCCACTCGACCTGAGGCCAAACCGTGCCCATGCCCATAATCAACCCAACTCAGAATGCCCGAAATGCCCGGTCCACACCCAGGCGCCTTTTACAAAATATCGCGCCCAAATAACCTCGCTAGCCCAGTATGGCCCTCCGAGTCGCCCAACACCTCGAGTGTCGCTAAGATCCTAGTTACCGAGTTTCTCGGCTTCAGTCCTTTCCCTACCTTCAACACCTTCGGTCGTTCCTGGGACCCTGCGTGGAGGATCTTTGTTTGGACAGGGTCCGAATGTAATTAAATCAACCAAGTTGATGAAGTTGTACTGACGCTTGGCCGACTCCCGCCTTGGCTAATACAAGTAATGACATGAGCCCACCCAGGTATGAGATGTCATTCTATCTAGACGCTCTCACTAATATGTATGGTCTTTGAGTTTGCATATCCGCTGCACACACCGGTTTAATTTCATGATGATACCATTTGAATTGAACCAATATGTCCATTTCAGCTCAACCAGGTGCCGTGAGCCCACAAAAACAAACCCCGGCCCAACCTGCCACCGCCCAAATATACCCACCTCATTAGCCCCCCGCCCACGATCACTGACACGGGACTAGCCACTTGCGCCCAGGACGGTGGTGTGTACCGATGACTGTTCAGTTCCCAACAGACACGATATATGCGCTTGCATGACACTGGCGCCAAGCAGAGGGTAGATATACGGAGGGTAATGAGTTTCCAAGTACGACGCTAACCAAGGTGATATATAATGCATGAACCCCAAGTTTACTCTGGAGTGCGATGCGTACCGATTTTACCATACCGTTAAATGGCGTTCCCGGGGGCGAAATAGCAGGACTGGAGAGGTAATAACCCGCATAGACATTAAATGAGCGTCTCGCATATCAAACTTGAGTAATGAAGGAGAGGGCTGGGTGAGAGAGGCTCGGTCTGTGAGAATGAACATCATCTCTAAGGTTCAATGTTTGATGAAGTTAGAATAATACCGCATACCTTTTACTAATCCCAGCGTGCAGCTTAGTTTGTAGCGTTTATGTGTCTGCCAGTTTTTTGCCGCCGCTCCCTGTTCGATACCGCATGAGCCTAGCTGTTTAAAATGACGTCATATATCATTTACCGCCAGTCGCGCACAATTAGTGCATCTCATGACTGGAGTATTGGACGAACGCAAAGGAATGAATAATGTGCTCTTACCTCTGTTCGTGCACGCGAGCGCATATATTGAGGTAGGCGACAGACAGGTGGATACCCGAAGGGACGTGGAGGTGGGAACTAAAACACAGTGGTTGATGGAATTGGCTTTGGTCGGAGTTTTCCGACTTATCGCCGATACGGATACATATGTGACTAAGCTCAACATCTTTCGATCCTTCACCTCGGCTCAACTCCAGTGTCCTGCCCTTTTGCTCTATCTTCTGGAACTCGTATGTATACTCTTGATACGAATTAACTCGGCTTCATCTGCCGCCATAGACTCTGGTCAGAATATTCATCAATAGCGAAATCGCAGGCTCAAAGATGATAACTTGAATTTGGCCACAGGAAAAGGGCCGGCGCTTACCTATGTTTAGCGCCCGGGCTCTCCTTGTGCTCTCCCACCTGCACCAGGTCCCGACTTATCGAGAACGCGTGTAAAAAATACCCAAAATTATTACAAAATTCCCGCCCTCACTAAACGCACGAATAATGCTATATATTTACGGCATTAGATGATCGACTATGAGCGTCTCCGCGACTGGTTTTTTGGCCCGCCCCCCAGCTGCACCCCGGCCCTATGCCCTACGCGGTTTCTGCCGCTCCCAGCCCCAAGCCGGCTGTCCACTTCGTCAGTAAGGCCGTGCTTGCTATCCACATTTTATGACTTGCTACATGATACAGATTCGATTCACTTCTTGCGCCCATAGGCTGTGTAGAGTCGGCGATTACATTGGACTGCCAATTGGTAAGCGCGCGACTTGTTCGTCTAGTTGTCGCCGCTCCTGCTAGTGAGTGGATCTATGATGCGTCAATACATACGCTAGTGACCAATGCTAATACCTGCTTTCTCCAGAAACCACGTCATGCTACCGCTATATACACTAGCTCGCAAAAATATTGCAACACGTGACCACGAATACTTACTTCTGCCGCGACACATGATCCATGGGGTTTTGTACTTAGATGTAATAATATAAAATGCTCAATACATTGGTGGGAATACCATACCAAAAAATCGGAGGTTTGTGATTATCCTGTGCAGAGATATGCCACTGCGTGTACTTTTGTTGTTGCATTTATTTTGCTGCTGACAAATCAGAATTGAAGTGACAGACAGTGATTGCAGCGTACACAGAATAAAATGGTACAGGGACTAATAATGTGTGTTTCCACCCCGTACTGTCACCAATTCATCCAGCCTAGCAGGCATGGAGTCATACAATTTGTCAATGAAAACCTGGGGCACACATTCCCACTCCTCCCGCAGTGCCTCCCACAATTCATTAGTGTTGCGTGGCAATTGTGTACGCATGCGTACCCGACGGTCCAAATAGTCCCATACGTTCTCAATTATACTCATATCAGGGCTATTGGCGGGCCAAGGGAGCACTTTGAGTGACTTCTCGGCCAACCATCTACTTGTGTGCCTGGCCGTATGCTTTGGATCATTGTCGTGCTGGAATATAGTGTCGCCAGATGAGAGATTTTTGTCTTTAAGGGTGCCTAGTAGTGCCTCCTCCAAGATCTGGGTGTAATAGCAAGCAGTCATCCGCCCGTCAATGCGATAGAGTCGCCCGAGCCCAGCTGGTGTAAGACAGCCCCATACCATCACACTACCACCACCATGTTTGACAACTTTTTGGGTGTAGCGTGGATCAAGCTCCTGCCCTGGTCGCCTCCAACAATAGCGCTGCCCATCTGACCCAAAAACTTTGAATTTTGACTCATCACTGAAGATGACGCGGCGCCAGTCTTGAGCTGACCATGTTGCATGGTCTGTACCCCAGCGCAACCGGGCTTTCTGGTGCCGATAAGTGAGGAAAGGGACACGCCGACGAGTGTAAGCATATATACCAAGCTCACGGAGGCGGCGACGGATGGTATCAGCTGAAACCTCAGGAAAATACTCGCGCTGAATGTTGGTGGCAGTGGGAATTCTTGTTCGTGCCATCTGAATTGCAGCAAAACGCGCGTCACTGGGCTTCAATTTTCGAGGACGGCCTGCCCTGGAGTGGTTGGAGTAAAAGCTACGTGTTTTGGTATATCGTTTGCATGTACGACTGACTGTCGAGGGATGGACACGGAGCTGAGATGCAATTTTATGGATTGTGACACCATACTCTCGCAAAGCAATGATCTGGGCTCGAATTTCAGGTGAGAGGTGAGGGGCCATGGTGAGAGTGTGTGCACACAAAAGATCGCAGAAAAGTGGACTAAAATCAGTAGAAAACAAGGTACATGCAAGGGGGAGGGCGTCCGGCTTAGTCATCAGCAAAACAAATGCAACAACAAAAGTGCACGCAGTGGCATATCTCTGCACGGGATAATCGCAAACCTCCTATTTTTTTATATGTTGTTCCCACCAATGTATTGAGCATTTTATATTATTACATCTAAGTACAAAACCCCACGGATCGTGTGTCGCGGCAGAAGTAAGTATTCGTGGTCACGTGTTGCAATATTTTTGCGAGCTAGTGTATCTATCCAATGTTACATTCGCCAACGCATTTTCAAAAGACAGAAACATCACATAGAACCAGCACATTACCTTGCAACGAACTTGTCGCTACACCGGAAGCTTCGGTATGGCCTGTCCATAAGTGCCCGTCCTGATGTCTTGCTTAGCCCTTGTTGACATCATTTGTCCAAGTGAGTGGAATGTGCATGCGGTACGTCGTCTTAGTATGGTATCCTAATGCTGATTTCCGCTATCGCAAGAATCATCTATTCAGCTCCCGCCATATCTGTGAGCAGTGTCGTATTGATCATATGAGTTGCCAGAATGCCCATTCGGGCTGCCTTGATCCTCATCTCGATCGTCGCAGTGCGCACATATTATGTCGTTGTATTGTCCATTTGGTACGCGCCTACGACATATATCTGTGTTGTAATCCCCGTTCATGCCGTTGTGGTACCGATATTTGGCATCGTAATGCCTGTTCAGGTTAACGTAATCTTAGTTCAAACTGTATTCATCCACGTTGCGCCCTCGTATGACGCCGTATAAAGTCGTATTACACCGGTTACTGTATGTATGCACTATCATTCCAATTGTACACCTGTGAGGTTCCTTATTGCAATGACTCCTTTTACGCTGTCGGGAGGGCTGTCACGCTTTCCTGTTACGACTTGTCCCAAGTACGTGTGGCATCCAATTGATTGAAAAAGCAGAATGCTCAAGTCCACAGGGTGAACCGCAGACAGAAAATACAGGAAAGTATGCAACACACCCTCAAAAAATATGACTGAAAGAAGGCCTAACTCGAATATAGCCGTGTCGGCGATAATCCCGGGGTTTCCAAATAGGTTTGAGGTCGTAGCGTGGTGGCTGCCAGTGATATTGATGAGTGGTTTGCGCTGTGGCCAAAGGTGACGACGCGTTGGATGGAATGCGAAGTTAGTGGCCGTTGGATTTGGGGTGTTGACGTTGGGATACTTTGTTGGTGAACCCGAAATCGCGAGTGACAAGGTCAGTACATCGCTCCTAGCCAAAGAAGAATCCAAATCCATAAACTGAAACAATCCACAAGATCTTTCCGCCAGCGCATTAACCTAGCATGTTGCTGGCTTTTCGATAAAATGGACGGGGCGAAGCAGCTGAAGCAGTCCTATCATGACTTTTCAATGCTCTAGCATCACAATCGAGTACGCAACGAGACTGAATACGTCAATTGTTCGATTTTTGGTAATAGATGTCGTACACTTTGGGCGACTTGATGATTATCCAGAACCAGCCGCGAACATAACAAGATATCATCATCGAGCTCGAATACTTCGCTCAAATTGAGTGAGAATGTAAATTTAGGTAGGGCTATCACATGGAGTTACCGTAGTAAGTTAGGCGAGAGGGAAACTTTATAACTGGAGGAATTCCGGAGAACGGAATGAAGTTCCCTGTTTGCAAATAATTTGCATCCGATATCTCTGCTTCCTTACTACCTCGCTAGCTAGGATGAGTGACCCTAAGCGCAGAATTCGAGATTCCCTCTCCCGCAAATTTGATAAGTTGTTTCGCTCGCCGTCCCCGGCACCCTCGAGATCTACATTATCAACAAACGACTTGACAAATGTTCAAGCGCCTTCGTCCTCGTTGAATTTACACTCACCCCGAGCGTTACCAGTCCGAACAACACCTACGTCCCCACCAGCCGAACCCTCGCCCCCCGCCTCGCCTACTGGAAGCCCAGATCTGATGAGAAGCCCAGCCTGGGCCGGGTTACGCACTACGCTCCAGTCATTGCACAAACGTGCAGTGGTATTTCCACCTCTCCAACCCGCGATTGGGTCTGTCATTTCTAGTGTCAGCGTGATGGATGTATGTTTGCTATTTTATTTCACCGAAACTGGCAATAACAAATAAATTGTATAGATGGCCCTTGATCACCCGGACGACTACGAAGATCTTGTGTCCGAGCTCAAAACACTTAGCGAATTCTTGATACGTTATCTGCAGAAATCAAAATCACCTCAAATGTCCGAGTTCATTGAAAGGACTGCCATGTGAGTGTAATCCTCACGTTGAACTACCATCGCTCAGAATACGTATAGGGCTATTGAAGAACAAGCTAAGCGAATTAATGACAAACGAAATCGCGAGACAGGAAGCGATTTGACCGAGACTAACTACGACATCGAGGAACTTCTAGAATGTTATAAGCGCATTCAAGGGCTATTTCGGCAGCTCCAGGTGAGTACGACAAATGCGACGTAATTGAGAGTGTAGGTTAATAGTCGAGAATGGCAGGTAAATGCTATTCTCAGTTGGAGTATCGCCAGGAATCCATTAGGGGTATGATCACAATTCTGCGTTTACCATATTTACAAATGCATATACCCGAGCAGAACAGACGAATCGAGGGAATCACACCGGCCGAACCCGCAAGCTACGACTCCCAGCTATCCGCCGATGCCAACCAATGGACCTACACTGAGGACACTCGGATGGCCATCCTGCACGACTTGAACACCTGGTCCTGCGATTCCAACGCTCCGAATATCTATTGGATGACTAGCATAGCTGGTGTTGGCAAGCTGAAGACTACCCTCGCATGGACATTTTGCGAAACACTGAAGAAACGGAAGCTATTGGGAGCAAGCTTCTTTTGCACCCGCACGATAGACGAGTGTCGGGACGTGGGGCGAATCATACCGACAATCGCATACCAACTCGCGTGCTACTCACTGCCATTCCAGTCGGCGGCGTGTCGAATACTAGGAAGCGATCCCGACATCAGTACATGGACGATATCGACGCAGTTCGAGCGCTTAGTACGAGACCCGATTCTGAAGGTCAAGAATGCGATCCCGGAAAATCTGGTTGTGGTGATCAATGCATTGGAAGAATGTAGCGATTTGAATGGCGTCCAATCTATGCTCGAAAACCTTCTCCAACGTGGTACAGATTTACCGCTCAAGTTTTTTGTGACCAGCCAACCCGAGCCAGCAATCTGGCAGACGATGCAGTCGCAAGCATTCGGACCTCGGTCGGTATTCATCTTGCACGAGATTGAGCGATCATTTGTCCAAGCAGATATCGCGCTCTATCTGTCTGGGGAACTCGAATTCATGTCTCCGTCCGAAGTTGAAGTCCAGAAGCTGGCCGAGCTATCTGGAGGTCTGTTCATTTATGCGGCTACTGCAGCTCGATATATTCGGGCAGGAGGGGGCATTGCGACTGCCCGTGGGCGATTATCAACGATTCTAGAAACCAACTCCAAGTCGCGCAAAAGACACGCGGTCATTGACGATTTATACAGAACTATACTAGCTGCAGCACTCGAGGGGCTAGGAGATGAACAGAGGGATCTAATTCGGCTTGTTCTCTGGACGACCGTATGTGCCCGCGAGCCCGTCAGCGTCGAGACCTTGGCAGCTCTCGGAGGGGTCAGCACCTCCAGCCTGGCATTAGCCGCATTGCAACCACTATGCCCTGTAATATACGTATCCGAGAATGGCAACACTGTGACGACCCTCCATGCATCATTCTCCGATTTCATGTTCGACCAAGCCCGCTCGTCACTATTCTTCTGTGATCAGCCAAAGCACAACCAATTTCTAGCTCGGAGATGTTTCGAACTGATGAAGGAACAATTGCGATTCAATATATGCAATCTCAAGTCGTCGTTTCTGCGTGATAAGGACGTCGAGGATCTAGATGAGCGGATCAAACAATTCATCTCCCCCGCCCTCTCGTACGCGTGCCGCTACTGGAGTGACCACTTGCAACAGGTGACTGTGTCAGAAGAACTATTTCCTTATATCGACGAATTTCTATCGCAACAATTGCTTTTCTGGATGGAGGTGATGAATCTGATGCGTTGGATGAAGATAGGCATGACAGTGTTGCGCGCGTTGAAGTCATGGCTCATGGTAAGCACCCTCCTGCTGGGCAATTTTGCTGGGGGACTAACTACCACTACAGACATGCTCTGCGTCTCTTGACTTATTAGTGCACATCGAGGATTCTAGAAGATTTATGGCTAAATTTATGGCAAACCCAGTCTCAGAGTCAACACCTCATATATACATATCTGCGCTTCCATTTTGTCACCGGTCAAGTTCTGTATTCGAAAAATTCAGGAAACAAACACGTGGGTTGGTGACTGCAAGAGGACAAATAATTGAGCGACGAGAAGCTGCTCCTTTTGCCATTTGGAACACAGGCCGAGCAGCCAACTCTATCGCATTTTCCCCAGACGGTACCCAACTCGCATTTGGAACCGATGACGGAACAGTTACAATTAAGGATGTGATTGACGGAAGGCTGGTTTCTGGCCCACTCAAAGGCCACGAACAGTGGGTACTATCAGTTGCGTTCTCTCCTGATGGCAAGTCCATTGCCTCGGGCTCCAGCGACTCCACTATCATTGTCTGGAATGCCAACAATGGTATGCGCGTTGCCGGTCCATTTAGGGGGCATACAGATACCGTCAAATCTGTTACATTCTCACCTGACAGTGCTCGTATCATCTCTGGCTCTTGGGATCATTCTGTTCGTGTTTGGGGTGTGCAGGATGGGATTCCAATCCTTGCTCCTTTCCTTGGCCAAGCTAAGGCTGTGAATTCGGTAGCAGTCTCGCCTGATGGCGCACGCATTATTTCGGGGTCTGATGACCGTACTATCCAGATCTGGGATGCACATCAAGGTACTCGTGTCATTTCCCCACTTATAGGTCATTCGGACTCTGTCACCTTGGTGGCATTCTCACCCGATGGGACTCGAATCATCTCTGGGTCGAAAGATTGCACTATCCTCATCTGGGATGCAGTTGACGGTGCTTGTATTTCCACTCCACTCACAGGTCATTCTGGTCCAGTTCAGTCAGTCATGTTCTCTCCAGGCAGCGCACACATTGTTTCTGGCTCGGATGATAAAACTGTCAGGGTTTGGCATGCTGTTGATGGCACTCCTGTCAGCAACCCATTTGAGGGACACACAAGGAAAGTCTGGTCTGTGGCATTTTCCCCTGACAGCACATGCATTGCTTCAAGTGGGGACGATTGTACGATCCATATATGGAATACATTTACCAACAAATCCTCGAGTCCACAATCAGGACACACAAATGACATATTATCAGTTGCATTCTCACCTGATGGGACATGGATCGTTTCTGGTGCTGGTGACCATAGTATTTGCATCTGGGGTGCCAATGATGGCTCACTCGTTGCTGGTCCTATGGTAGGGCACGCTAATTGGGTTAGGTCAGTGGCAATCTCACCTGATGGCACACGTATCGCCTCTGGCTCTGATGATCACACTATTATAATATGGGATGCCCTGGAAGGCTCTCGTATAGCCAGTCCACTTCAGGGGCATACCAGAAGTGTGGCATCAGTTTGCTTCTCACCTGATGGCACTTGCATTGTTTCTGGTTCTTGGGACAAGACTCTCCGTGTTTGGAGTACACGTGACTACACCCTCATTGGAAATTCACTTGAGGGGCACAAAAGTTATGTCAACTCGGTGGCATTCTCTCCCAGTGGGGCTTATATTGCCTCTGGCTCTGACGACAAAACCATCATCATATGGGATGCCTTCAAGGGTACTCGATTTGCTGACCCACTCAGAGGGCACAATGACTTGGTTTTATCAGTGGCGTTCTCCCCCGATGGTACACGAATTGTCTCTGGCTCTGGTGACAAAACCATCTGCATCTGGAGTGCTCACAGTGGAGAGTGCATTGCTGGCCCATTCAAAATACATACCGACTATATTCGATCTGTTGCCTACTCACCAGATGGCACACACATCGTTTCTGGCTCTGATGATCGCACAGTAGTTGTTTCTGACGCCAATAACGGCGCTGTTGTTGCTGGTCCATTCAAAGGTCATACCAAAAATGTCTTTTCAGTGGCATTCTCACCCGATGGTATGAGCGTTGTTTCTGGCTCAGATGACTGCACTATTCGTGTCTGGGATATATGCGACATCACTTCAAATACCCATCCACCCGAACATGACCCCGCTTCAACGAATCATCAGAAAAAGTCCTTTCCTGCCACCCAGATCATTGTTAACAACGATGGGTGGGTTACGAACCAGAATTCGGACCTGCTGTTTTGGGTTCCACCTGAGATAGTTCAATACTTCCCGTCACTTCACAACACTTTGCTGATTCATCCCAAGGGATCCGTAGGAATTGATTATGAGGGACTTTTTCTCGGTGATGACTGGTATCAATGCTATTGTTCATGAATGTTGACCCCATATAAGTACTCTGCTGGATTTGATTGCATAAAATTTTCTACTGCGCATGCACTGTGGACCTGTAACCACGCGAGCGACCATTCTAATCTATCTCTTTGCCATGTTGCGGCGGAATTTCACGGAAACTAGTAATGCACATACGTATGGCGTTCTGTCTACAAATTAACCACTCAAATCAACTATCGAGGCTGCTTAGCCATCAACTAGCAAAACCGGTTGCCAGCCCGACCTCCCGTTGAGAGTGTCCCCAACACATACCACACCGGCAACTACCACACGAACCTCATCCTCTCCTCAATCCTCTCCAACACCTATACTAACCCCTGCCCTGCGATGAGTCTGTCTTGTGTGCCACAAGCGCATCGCACCTTTTAACCTTAACTAGAGATTCGCTAAGACACAAGGGTGTCTCGGGTTTGACGGCCTGGGCATAGAACGGAGCATTCATGCGCTCTGCTGGCAAGCGCGTGCAGGTTCCGATTACGCAAAGAGGACCTGGGTCTCTGTCGAATAAACTGGGCAAATTCGCGTTATTGCTCGAGCTGGCTGGCTGGAATGGGTCAAATATGTTGCGGTTCCGGTTACCCCGGTAGTTTGGCCGTGCTGGTGGGTACCAGGTCAAGGATTAAGAGGGGCGCTGGAGGTGACGCCGTTCGAGGAATTAAGACGTGGAGGGTTGACAGCACATACAGCGCTGAACAAATCCAGCAGATTTAAAGCGCCAAAGTGGGGAATATTCGCACTCATAAGGTGTTTCGCCACTAATAGGGTTGATAGCGCTTATAATATCCCCGGGGGTCTCTGATAGCACCGAGCCATTCAGGAATCACAGAGTTCAGATCCCAGAATTAGACTTACCGGCTGAAGATAAGTGTGACGACTCCCGGTCCGACAGTGAAAGAATATCCCAGATTGCGGCTCGGCCATCAGGGAATCCGCCCCCTTGATCACCCAAAATCCAGCCCAGCCTCCGCTCCTCTTCTAATCTGGTTCCTCTTCAGAATGACATGTTAAATGAGCGTCTCGAATGTCAAACTCGGAATAATAAAGGAGAGGGCGGGGTGAGCGAGGCTCGATCTGTGAGAATGAACATCGTCCTTAAGGTTCAATGTTTAAATTTGATGAAATTAGAATAATGTCGCGTACCTTTCACTAATCCCAACATACAGCTCAGTTTGTAGCGCCGATGTGTCTGCATGGTACCAGTTTTTGCCGCCGTTCCCTGGTTGATACCGCAGATGAGCCCGGCTGTTTAAAATGACATCATATATCATTTACCGCCGGTACCGCGGTCGCACACAATTAGTACATCTCATGGCCGAAGAATTGGACGAACGCGAAGGAATGAATAACGCGCTATTACCTCTTTTCGTGCACGCAAGCGCATATATCGAGGTGGGCAACAGACAGGCGGGTACTCGAAGGGACGTGGAGGTGGGAACTAGAACACGACTTGACTGGAGCTGCCAGCAACGGTGGACAGCCACCCGCGGCTCACGTGACTTTGGCGCTAGGCCGCGTTGATCGTTTACCTCCATATGAGCAAAACGTCAACAGCACACTCAGCGAGCCGTTCAGTGGCCCACATAATTTCGAGCCAACCTGGCATGTATCGAATGAATGCAGAAATGAATCCTGGCTAAATTTACGATTGAATTATTACACCCCAATGTGAATATAGGGCGCCCACCGCTCCAGCGCTTTATCTCCCACTTTTGGCTGGGCCCGCAGATGGGCCACGGCCTCATGCAACGCTCGAGCCGCGTCTCTGTGATCCATCCTCCCTTCCTTCAACAGCTTTCTATATACCTCTCTCGCAATAATCGGCGCGTCCGAATCCTTAACCGGCCACATTGTCGCAATAACGCTTGGGTACCCACCCATCAACATCCCAGACGCGAGATGCACTGCTTCGTCCGCAATCTTCTCGTCTCCGGTAGCAGTTTCACATGCAGATAGGAACGCTAATCCTTTATTCTTGAACGACTTTTGGATAACCGTGGCCAAGCTGAGCATCTTGTCGTGCAGGAAGAACCCGCTTTCGGTTGGGTCGTGGACGTTTTGGTGAGCGTGGCAAGCGAGGTGCACCCAGTCGTGCTGTTCAATAGCGTCTAATACCGCTTCACAAGTTGCATCCGAACTCTCGAGTCGTGTACAATTCAACGGCGGTCGAGTGCACGCTTCAATTGCATCGAGCTCCGTCGTCGTTCCAGGTAGGCTTCCTTGTTCAGGTGTGTCCTCCTGTCCGACAGCTAAAATCCGTGAATGTGCTGCTGGATTCCCAAGCCCTCCTTGCAGTAACGCGCTGATTGTCGGCGTGTACGATGAGATGGCGTAGTCAAACAGCTTCTCTCCAGCCTGGTCGTAGCAGCCCGCAGCGTGGAGCGGTAATAATGAAAGAGCACCGGTCGTGCACCATGTAATGTGAGGGAGTTGTTCAACCAATCCATGTCGCTATTTAACACGTCAGTAAACGTGAATGTTTAGAAAGCGCGCTCACCAAGTACCCCAGGGAGTGGAGGATCGGCTTTACGATGGCCGTCCAAAGTGTCGCGAGCATTTCTGGAAATTCGTTGCGCCAGAGACTATTAATCACGGACATGTCTGGTTTGCGACCGTCCCTGAGGCCATGCCGCTCGAGTGTTTTCTGTAGGCAATTTAAAGCATTGGCCACCTTTTCGGCAGTCAGATCAGGAAGGGGAATGTGCCTAATGTCGGTTTTGCCTGGCAACAAGACAAGTGCATCGCAGCGAGATTTGTACACGTTGATGACCACTAGAGGGCCTGTTTGAACGGCAGGCAAGAGTTCAGCTAGTTTTTTGGGGCGAAGAAAGGTTTCGAAGCCAGGGAGCGCACGAACCTGCTCAAGGAGGTTCTCGTATTGCCCAGCCAGTTGACGATGCTCTTGAGCCACTTCCTCCAAAGACCGAGGCCGTTCATCTGAACTAGAAAAACTTGAAGACGCATTATGGAGTTGGTCTGAAAGTTGTCGAAGGTTATCTGCGAGCTCGCGATGTTGGGTGTAAAGTTCATTAAAGGGGTTTCGTAGCTGTAACGCCTGACTCCAAACAATCGATCGGCCCTGTTCTAGCCATTCAATGGCCAAGTCATATTTTTTGGCATCGATCGCGGCTGCCGCTGCTTGGAGGACAGTGTCGCCGATCGTTTGGACATCTTTATATCGTTGGCTGATAGTCTCTCCAAGCCAGATAACTTCAGGCACGAGGTTCATCGCTGTTTGAAAAGCAGAAATGCAACCCGATTTTTTGTGCGTGGAGGCGATTTCAGCCCATATGCGGGCTGCACGAAATCTAGTAAGCGGGCTACCTGTTGTTTGTGAACATTGCTTGAAATACCCGAGGGATTGATCCAAGGCTTGTACGTCGCCGGTAGATTGAAAGCGGGAATAATGGGTATAGCCAAGGTTGTGAAGTATGCTGGGGATGTTTGGATGTCCCTCGGCCGCGGGGGTCATGAGTGACATTGCGCGAGTCTGGTGTTCAATCGCCCTATCCAAGTCTTCCACTTTATCCAGTCGCTCAAATCGACAATGATATGCACTCCCGAGGTTATTCAACCTGCCGGGCATGTGTGGGTCATCTTTAATTTTGAGAGTGAGTTTCACCGCATCAGCGTGACATTCAATCGCCTTGTCCAAGTCTGTCATATCCCCGACTTGCTCGAATCGAAACTGGTAAGCAACTCCGAGGTTGTTCTGCCTGCTGGGTATATTTGGATCGCCTGGGGGAGTAAGTAATAGTGCTTGAGAATGACATTCGATTGCCCTGTTCATGTCCAACTCTTCAGGCTCCTTTCCTAGCTGCGTGGACCGCCTATGATGTGCGTTCCCGAGGTTAGTGAGTAACCTGGGCCTGTCGTTGTGATGCTCGGGGATGAGCGACACTGCGCGAGTCTGGAATTCAATGGCCTTGTCTATATCATTTGCCCTTCCAAACCGCCCAAACCGTCTCCCGTGTGCGATACCAAGGTTATCCAACCTGCCAGGCAGTTCGGGATGGCCCTTGGGGGTGAGCGACACTGCACGAGCCTGATATTCGATTGCCTTGTCCACATCTTCTACCCTCCCCAGTCGCTCGAATCGCCAAGAATATGAATTTCCGAGGTTATTCAGCCAGGTGGGCATGTAGGGGTGCTTGGGAGGAGTGTGTTCCACTGCAAAAGTGTAGTGTTCGATGGATTGGTTCAGATCTTCTACCATTCCAAGCTGCTTGAATCGACGCTGATGTGCACATCCAAGGGCATTCCGCGAGATGGGCATTTGTGGGTGATCCTGGGAACCGAGTTGCACCGCCCGAGTGTGGTGTTTGATCGCCTCGTCTATGTCTTTCATCCTCCTTAGACGCTCGAATTGAGCTTGATGTGCGTTCCCGAGGCTATTTAGTAAAGTGGGCATGTCTGGATTGTCCTTGGAAGCGAGCGACATTGCGCGAGTCTGGTATTCGATTGCCTTGTCCATATCCTCCGCACACCCAAGTCGCTCGAATCGACGAAGATATGTGGTTCCGAGGTTACTTAGCCTACTAGACATGTCTGGATGGTCCTTGGGGGTGAGCAACACTACGCGATCCTGGCATTCAATTGCTTTGTCCATGTCTTTCATGTCCTCTAGTCGATCAAATCGACGAATATATGCGACCCCGAGGTTACCCAACAAGCCAAGGGCGCGTGGGTGGTCTTCATGAGTGAGCGCCAATGCCCTAGTCTGGCATTCAATTGCCTTGTCTATGTCTTCCGTCTCCTCCAGTCGCTCGAATCGACGAATATGTGCAATACCGAGGTTGTTCAACAAGCTAGACATATCTGGATGGTCGTCGGGGGTAAGAGACACTGAGTAGGTGTTGCAGTCGATCGCCCTTTCGATATCCTGAACCATCCCCTCCCGATCAAACTTGTCGAAGCAAATCGTGCCAAACACGCGGAGCATCACTGCCAGCTCTTCAACACCTTCTGCACCAAGAGAGATGGACCGAGCATGACACTCGATTGCACAGACTAGGTTGCCTGGGGTTCCCACATGTTTATACTGATCCAAATGCATGAGGGCAAGCTTGGCTAACAGTTGACCTGCCGCCATAGCATTGATCTCAGCAACCAGCATCGCATATTGGTCACGTAACCTGAATTCAAAACCCAAGGCGTTGAGTCCCTTCCCTTTGGATTGGGATCTGAATTGAACGCCAATCTTCATAAATTCGCGTAATATCGCTTTATGGAAATTTTGTTCCTCGGTGCTTCGAGATGCCCAGTCTATTTGTTTCAATTCTGTCAACGCTGCATCCATGTTTGTTTCAATGGATTGGAGGTTGCTTGGATCGTTCAGGCTACATTAGACTCGAATGGTTAGCTTTACCCATTCATAATGTATGAATCCTTGGTTGCGCTCACTCGTGGCCCTGTAGCCAATCTAGTCGCTCTAGGAGTCTCGGGGTCCACTTGTCCGACACCTGGATTTAAGCAGTTTTTAGTAAGTCCCTATCATCGGATTTCCGTTCTTCGAGCTATCCCACCTCATTGTCGAGCGATCCCGATTCTGGTCCACCTTGACTCGCTGCATGGTGCGGCGTTGCATGCTCCACGTCCAAGCTCGTTGGGGTCTAAGTTGTTGTTTGATTCTGCTTGTTACGTGGGTTATCAAGACATATTCACCTTGGTGCCAACTTCGTTGGCGGGATTGATGCCCTCCATAGTGTTTGCTTCTTCCTTTAACTGTATGTATTTTTAAATCCAGCAGCTTATCAGTTATCGGGTGGTTAAACGCACTATCAAACTACCGGAAATATGGAGTAGATATGCAAGCTGTTAATGAGCTTACAATAATTTTTCGAGCGTTCAGCCACACTTTGTGAGCAAGCGCAAAGGGTTTGTAGCTGATTATTTCACAGGCGGGAATCAAAATCGAAGTAAATGAAGCCTTTTCGAACGTTTGGTTCGTGTAGAGGTGAATACGACCGTGTTTCACACCACTAGATGTATGGGACTTTTATAGGCGTTCGGACCTAGTGAGTTGCTGGGTGGTGTCCGGTTTGTTAGAAACCGATCTATAAATATGTGTCGGGATGATCTACAGAGGCACTGATTATCCTGATCTTGTCAACTGATCGGCTGCCAGTGGAGCCCCGTGAAAAGCCTACGAGGCGCTTGACATGCGAAGCTACGAATCATTAATGATAATAGGAGGATGAGCGCTCTGGTGCATAGTATCGAGCTATTTATTTTTATTATTTCGCCGCGATACGAGACAATCTTCATATGGGATGTAATACTAACTCGGAACATTGATATACTGAACCGGCGTGGGTTCTACTATTCTAACTCCTATTATAAAGCTCGGTGTATACGGCTGGACAAATGAGGAGTGTAATGGAGCTAAAAGGCCTCAGGTTCAATTGCAAGGAATCTGCCGCTCGCTTAGCGCTCACACTGCCACATTGCATATCTTTGAACCAATTTTCTGGTCCCGGTAAACAAAAAGGATAGTAGGTGATGGACGCTTATTCAATTACCCAAACTCAAAATCGCCCATTCTGGTGTGTGCTCGCAGCAAGCGGTGACTACAATTAGTACTCGATTCTATGCATATATGACGACTCTTTTGGCCAAGCTTGAGCTGGCACGGTAACTCCGACGCTAGGTGGTAAACTACGATGCTAGCTATAGCCGCCTATACCCCTAGGACCTCCAACCTCCAATACCAGTGCTAATGACAAGTATTAGTGTCATAAACCGTTTTCCCGTTTGCATTAGCATTTGTATGCGCTCGCAATTGCAAGCGCTAGCGCCGCCGGTGGAATCATATGGATTGAACAATATTAATACGGCAATGGTTCCTAGCTAGAGATATTGATGAATAAATTAGTTTCACAGGGCGTATATAATCATATTGCCTAGTATAAGAATACGCATTGCTTAAACATAAGTACCTTGCTTCCTGACTATTTGCAAATTTGCTCAATTCATGCATGTCCATGGGCGAATTTTACGTCTATAAATGCCAAGGAAACATATATGTTTCTAATAGTGAGCCGGAAAACTGAGCACATGGGTTGGCGTGTGTCTGCCCTTAACCGAGTGACTGTGAGGTGAACTTGGACACTGAGTAGCTGATGTAATACTAACCACAGTGACTGGATTTCGAAAGGAACAGAATGAAAATACAGGCTAGCAGACTAGGCCAGCGAAATAAATTGGAATCTGCATTCAGCTTCGGATTTAACTGAAGCGCTTAAGCTTTCTCTCTCTCGGCGTTTATTCAACCCTTGCCTGCCGGATTGATAACTTATCAGGGGAGTTTACTGGCACCGTGAACACAATATATCATTCATATATACTATGGAATGGCATATCCAGAACTGCACGTCGTGTTTCACCCCTAGGCATTTAAACCCAACTGAAATACCTCTATATATGCTCAAGGACAAGCCAGAATTCCATTCCGGTTTGTGACACACTGGTCTAGTTTCAACATCACAATCAGTTGACACTCGCCTGCAACACATCCTCGACTCACTCAGATCAATCGATGCTCGACGTCCAGGGCATCTGTATTTCACAGTCTTAGAATTTATCATGGCAAATAACCAATTAGACTTACGCGCAGGTCATGGTCGTACCCGAAAGACCACATGATGTGCAGGACACCGCATAGTTGCCACTAGAACACCATTAGCACATGGATAAATATTCTAGGCACTTTACTTACTTGGATTGACACTGAAGATTCCCATTATTGTTCACAACGCAAGCGTTCAGGTTAAGAGAAGAGGTGTAGTCGCTGCCGCTGCCGTTCCCACAGGTAGCATAGAGAATATTGTTGTTCTCGAGTCGGATGGATTTGCAAGTGGCTCCGAAGTTGCCAGCCTGGGCACTGGTGGCAGCGAGGAGGGTGGTGGCAGCAAAAGTGAGGATGGTGGAGAAGTACATGGCTGTTGAGTGAATTTAGACTTGAGTGGAGAGGAGTGGTAGCTGCTGAGAGTGCTGAGATTTGCTTGCTAGATCCACTCGTATTTATATCTAATCATCCCACTTCACGAGCGTTTGGTTTATGCGCCCATGAAATTCAATGAAATGTCATACTTACATCACAGCAGCATGAATTTCATCTGAGTTGATCGTCGGATCACTGCAGAACTATCGATCTGTCGGCGCTTTGTCTGCCCATGGTCGTTTACCTACTTGGCACCCGAACTGATCGAGGCGGAACCTGTGCATCAAGTGTACGGAGCGGGCTGTTCGGGATTGCCTAGAAGCAATGTGTATGTGCAAACTTTCAAATTGCTATTCACGGGTTGTGCTTTCCGAGCCGTTTTTGCTACATTTTGTGTTTACTTAGACTAAACTGCACTCTATATGAGATCCATAGGTAGGGCCCGGTAATGGGCTAAAAGGTGTAAGATAGCAGGTAAATTCATTGGAATACTATATCTAGTTCAGTAGTTTTGAAAAATTACTCCGTTTAGGTTCTTAGACAGCCTGCATTGAGACTAACTGAAAGCTGCTTCGATTCGGGTACCACAAATGCCCCTTATACCTAGATGCCACCCCAGCTGAGTATATTAATTCTTAGATCTCCACCACAGGTAGAGATAGCTATGAGTCCGCTATAATGGCACCTACAGGAGGGTGCATATGATTAGGTATTACGGCGTTCTGCTGAGAAAGGAAAGAAATAGGATTGGTATGTTGTCAATATCTACACAAGTATCATATTAATGCAACTTGATTGGTGAATAAACCACCGTCAAATCGTATACATCCGCTTGCTTTAGTGACAGGGAAGCGCAGAACACCCACGAGCCGACGGCACAGCACGTGTCCGGGATCACCGAGTGACTCTTGCACTAGCTCTTCGATCAAAGCGGGACAAGGCTATTATTTTTTACTCCACAAAATAATCATAATTCATAAGTTGCTAGGATATAAATACGAGTGGATCTAGCAAGCAAATCTCAGCACTCTCAGCAGCTACCACTCCTCTCCACTCAAGTCTAAATTCACTCAACAGCCATGTACTTCTCCACCATCCTCACTTTTGCTGCCACCACCCTCCTCGCTGCCACCAGTGCCCAGGCTGGCAACTTCGGAGCCACTTGCAAATCCATCCGACTCGAGAACAACAATATTCTCTATGCTACCTGTGGGAACGGCAGCGGCAGCGACTACACCTCTTCTCTTAACCTGAACGCTTGCGTTGTGAACAATAATGGGAATCTTCAGTGTCAATCCAAGTAAGTAAAGTGCCTAGAATATTTATCCATGTGCTAATGGTGTTCTAGTGGCAACTATGCGGTGTCCTGCACATCATGTGGTCTTTCGGGTACGACCATGACCTGCGCGTAAGTCTAATTGGTTATTTGCCATGATAAATTCTAAGACTGTGAAATACAGATGCCCTGGACGTCGAGCATCGATTGATCTGAGTGAGTCGAGGATGTGTTGCAGGCGAGTGTCAACTGATTGTGATGTTGAAACTAGACCAGTGTGTCACAAACCGGAATGGAATTCTGGCTTGTCCTTGAGCATATATAGAGGTATTTCAGTTGGGTTTAAATGCCTAGGGGTGAAACACGACGTGCAGTTCTGGATATGCCATTCCATAGTACATATAAATGATATATATTGTGTCCCAAGCACGAGCAAGGTGACTGTTGCCTGCACCGGATTTTTTCGTGACGACTGGATCTCGATCGACCTCACGCTAATATCATCACATCCCGCTAGTAGCTGGGTTCCGAAACAATCATTAAACAGAAAATGCTCATTCAAACATGTTAGCGAGATACTACACAAAATAACATAGAATGTATGCATAAATGCGGGTTAAATATATGCGGGCATTATGTTGATAGCCTCAATCGTGCAGCACGCAACCGTCGACCCTTCTCCTCCAACGCCTCTCGCTGTGCCGCAACTGGATCCGATATTCTTAGCAGCTCGCCCAACTCGGCTTCATCGCGGCTAATTGATAGGGCAGTAGTAATGCTGGAATGTAGTCGCCTCCCAAAAGTGCGCACGAAATGAAGGTCTATCGTCATGGGCACGTTGTCGGTGTAGCGCCGGAAGGCAACTAGGGGAGGGGTAAACAAGAAATCACGAGTTTCCAGGTTTATCATTACTTACACTCGTACAAGGCGCGTGTCCTGCCCATCGTCACCATGACCGCGCCGTCGGCGTCGATTTTTTCGTGATAAAATTGCTGAAATCCGAGCAATAGTTCTTGATAATGCATTTCATGGAACGTTCGAGGGTGTTTTTCCTGCTCTGAAAGATATTTAAGTTGTTCAGTGGTTCGCTTTTTACATTCGTCAAGCAGCTGTTGAGTAATCTCGCTATGGTTTCATATAGTTAGACGTAGTTTTATGGAGACGACTACAAGGCAAACATACCTCACGAGAGCAAAAAGACCGCCCGAATAAACGGAAAAGTGTTTGCGTACGAGCTCGACCAACGCATCCCAGAATATCATGGTGGCTGTTTCAAGAAGATCCAACGCACATATCTCCCATTTATTGACAACCTGTGTCATGTACCATTTTGTTGGGGCAAACGAGCAAAAATCTGAGTCATGTGGTCGTTAGAGTGTATCGGGCTAAGCAATGCTGATGACGTCATACCGCTTGTCTCTCGAAGAATACCCCTAAAATCCGTGTTCGAGGTCAAAACATGGTTATTCGGACGAAAGAAGACACATACCCTCCAGCTCGTCGTTTGACTTCCAAAGTGGTCCACTCGTTACCAACTTCAGAGCTCGGGAGCCACTCCTCGTCTTTCGGTACAAGTTCTTCTTTAGGCTGATCGGTGAGACTGCGAGAGTTTCTCGAGTTACCGTTTTCAGGACCAGGAATGAAAACAGGAGCAGCCTCTTGAATCCTTTTTCGAAATTGTAGACTGTGTTCGCGTATGCGTTGGATAACACCATCGGCATCGTCCGGGTCGCCGTCGACGAGTTGTATCCGTACATCTTCGTAGAAATTTTCAAGGAGGTCGATAATAAAGTCCGCGGGTTGTTTATTAGGAGGTTCCGGATACTGACTAAGCTCCTTGACATTCTCGCGAAGGAGCCGATCAATTTCAACACGAATTTCTGCAAATCTATTGGCGCGTTCAATAAATGTGTGTAAATAATAAATCTGAGGATACCCACCGTTTCTCAAGAGCAATCGACAAAACATTTCCCAGCTGCAGCGCCAGGTTTTGTGAGCCAAGGTTCGCCCGTTTGACCGGAGGAACATCCGACCAAGGCTTGGTGGTCCTGAAAAAGTCGAGCTCCAGATTCCTCGCTTGGTCCCACGTAAGGTTATCTTTGCGTTGCTTGCCGTCCAGTTGTTTTACGCAGTACCAGCCGTTTGCGAGCCGGTTGCTCTTCCCGAGGACCATCGCAACCCATGGGTCGGCGTCTTCGGGACTTTCGATGCGATCGGGTTTGGTAAGGACACCTGGAGTCCACAAAAATGATCAACAATCACGAGGTTTTTGAGACTTTAATGAGAACTTACCGACTGTTCGTTCGCCGTCGGGATCGCATTCTTTGGCAATCAACCCCGCTCCTTGGTTTTCGTAATCGGCTGGGGCGTCGCATTATTAGTTGTACGTCAAGCATAGGCGCTCGAGCGGTGCGTACCATGGCAGGAAATAACAAGTAAAATAATTGTGCTCCTCTTGGATATGTACCTCCTCACCATATCCGCCACGAGGGGGATCTGGCCCGGATCCTCGCCTTCGCCTACGTTAACAATAATACCTGTTTTGCGAAATGGGCTGTTAGTAAACGTCAGATATGAAGCGAGGGGACGGCATACCGGGAAGATCCACAAAGTTTAGGTCGGCCAGGCCCTCCCCAGCCAGATCGACGACCACACTATTGTTCGAGAACCCCGATCCTCCTGTCCCCTTGTATCTCGAGGGATTCACCCTCAGAAATGTGCTGGGTTCGACTTGTGGGTGTAGGACCGCGAGTTGCGCTTGTCCAATCCTCACTTCCATCTCGCTTGGGTCAGTCATCACATCCCCTGAAATTTATTTAGTATTATTTTCAACAGTTTTATATTACAACGACCTACCGAATGGAATTTCCCTCGCGTCGCTCTGATCATCGTTCTCGGGGAGGAGCCGAAGGAAAACTCGCCCAGACCATGGCTGCTTGACGTATTTTGATCGGCACTCGATTGGACATCTAGATAAGAATTATGTTGGTTATTTTAGGTTAATAGATACGTTTTCATTTCCATACCTGGTGCAAGTACCCGAAGAACGAGGCAGAGTTAACTGCGAGGGTATTCAATTATTAAAAAGGCGGAGTTTGTTGGAGGGTGGTAGCATACTAACCCTACATAGCGTTTCGATCAGCGATGATTTGCCAGCGCTTTGCGACCCAACGCATACTAATTGAGGAAGCTCGAGCTCCTTATTGAGCCTGGTGGTAATAACTGTGAATTATTGCCCCGCTGGTGGTAAGGGTACCCACCCCAACGAACTGAGTACCCGCAAGTCCTCCAAGAGTTGGCGACGGCGTTGCGCGCTCTCGTCGTCGTTCATGTTGGTATGAGCACCACTACTAGATCCTTCATTTTCGGATCGCGGCGGAGTCAGAGGGCGAGACATGGTGGAATTCGGGGTGTTGGGGGCGCTTCTATCCGGGGGCGTGTGGTTATATACCGGCGCGCTGTGGGACCACTCGTGTCGATAACACGGCGTGTACCCCTATCAGGGGAAAAGGGCTTGCGGTTGTGAATTGTCGGGTAGACATGAGGCGAAGATGAACAGGCGGCGAGAGTCATATAAGGAAATCAAGGGGTGGCGAGATGAGAAGAGTCGAAACGTGTTTGCTGGATGGGGTCAAATCTCGATTCTAGATATTTTAGTTGAGTTTTTTTACATACCTGTTCATATTCGTGTGCTAGGATCGCATTTCACGCAGTGCAGGGCGCTCAATCGCTTGCGCGCCGATCAAAATTTGCACCAGATAATTGTATAGGGGAATTGTGGCACGCGGCGCCGTCTCTGCATGGTTGCGGCATGTCCACTCGCGTGGTTGATTAATCTGACACGCGACTAATGTTTGCCTATTTAGGATTTTGACCCTATTTATTGAATAAATATATAACAACTCACTTGTGCTAATCAAACCTTTCCGTGGGGCTGTTGGATCGGGTATGATTGATAGGTCGCAATGTGCCTCACCTACGCTGCGTTTCAGTGCCGCGGTTTTCCCCACTAGACCTCGTGCCGTGCCGGGTTACAGTTAGTTGCCGGTCAAAGGTTAGGCCAAGAGATAACAGAGCCATCTCTAGGTGAATTATCGCGACATTCGAGAATTCTGGGGCACTCAACCCATAAAGATATGGCAGTTTGGCGCTGTCGTCGAGTGATCATCGAATACAAGTTTCAGCAACACATTTGAACAGCTTTCTGAATGCGATTTACACGTGACTCTTCCGCGGAGATCGCTCACGTGACCGTGCCCCAATGGCATCCACCACAACCACCATGCCTACCCGCGCGCAGGACAACCTGACATCTATCAATTCCACAGACGGCAACAACGACAACATGTCTGAAATAATGTCCGTATCCATTTCTGACGACCGAGAGTCGACGGTCGGGACTATTGCTCCTGCGGCCGTCCCGAACCCGGAAATCGAGCACGTACGCGAAGTCATGGCCAAGATGAAGGAGACGCTGAATAGTTTAGGTGTGAGTGTGGCTCGCGCATACTTTTGGAGGATGCTTGAACGTTGCTGTAGATAAGTATTGATTCGCTTGGGGAACAAACGGCCAAGGTCGCGACTTTACCTTCTGGCATGGAAACCAACCAGGAGATTCTTGCTGTCCAGCGTCATGTACGTGCCCCGCAATTACTGAGTTTGTTTGACTGATTTGTCACAGATGTCTCGCCAAAGGAGAAAGTAGGTGAAATACGTATTTTATTGGATTCACTATATTTACAAACTCGCAGGCAAGACGAAAACATTGAGGAAATCAAGAAACTCTTGCGCGAAGTGGCACAAGAACAGATTGTCGATCATTTGAGAAATGCAGGTATATTGATCCCCACTCCACACTCATCCGACACTCAACACGCTCCTAGTTGCCGACCAAGTGATGGAAATAATAGACGAATTTGTCGAACAAGAAGTAAAGAAACTCCTCGACGATATTATACCCGTAGAACTTCAAAACCAAGTAGTAGAGCAAAAGAGGCAGCTTGAGGAAGTGCGACGGAGCCTACACAACTCGTGAGTGGTTGATATTTTTTTGTTGACGCGTCTGACCATGTTGCGAAACAATCCGGAAACTGCCTTGGTCGGTCGGACATAGGGAAGCGCGCCGTGCTAATGCGCTTTTGCGCTCTACACACATGACGGATGCGTTGCATAAGCTTTTGTTGCCCAGTGGGATGGTCAGCGCCGACTTCCCAGATAACCTTGGTGGGCTCTTTGCAATGGACGGTAGGCTCGCTCGTGTTCTGGCGGCAACTAGGCGCTCACTTTTATGTCAGGTCCCCAAGCAAAACGCCTGTTGGAAGAGTACGGCATCGACGCGTCCGAGTCACGCGAGAAAAACCTGAACCGGTTTATGCAGTTTATTGGTGTCTCTTACCAAATGGTTAGTCACATATCTTGTCCAGCGCAATTCTAATAAACAGTCGCTGGCAGGTCCCTTCACAAGCCAGTTCTGTCGGAGGTTCCACAATTGCCGGCATTTGAGGGTTTGTTTCTCTGTACCTCGAGGCATACCACATTTTCTATACATCTGTTTTTGGCTGTTATCTTTCCGTATCGCTCTCACATTTAGCATTGTGTGTAATCCTTGAACTGTTATACCGATTCACGACCAGAATTGATTTCGCTTTTTTGCGTCCTTAAAGTTTAAAATGACACTGGTTCCAGGGCGTGCTGCGGGAGCCTAGGGCCTCGATTCAATCCGGCGGCGACGATTTGATGTGATCGCTTCCGGTGCCCCACGAGCGATATTCGCCCTGATCGCGCAGATCTTTGTCGCAGCCTTAGCCCATGTACGTCCCCCGCACTCTGGGGGGAGGTCCATACGTCATATGCAGATAGATATTTCATGGGTTGAGGACCAGGGCAAAGGGATAGGAAAACTTTACAGCCATTCGACAAGTACACCAGACAAGAAAACATAAGTCGGTATGTGACAACTAGTGGGCAAACATCTACAAGGCCTCAGTTGAGCTGTCGCGTGTGATGAATTAGACGTTTACCTTTACAAACTCTGGAATAATTGTTAGCTGATGTTGGACTGGAGAATGGGCACGCACCATTATAGTCAATCTGGCCGTCGCCGTTTGTGTCTGCTTCCTTCATCATTGCATGGACCTCTGCATCGCTGAGCCGCTCGCCTAATATATGTCAATAGAGGGTTAAAGATTAATATCAGTATGCGCCCACCAAGACTGTTCATAACCAACTTGAGCTCCTCCTCGCTAATACTTCCGCTTCCGTCCTTGTCGAATACGCGGAATGCTTCACTGAGCTCATCGTCCATCGTCTCTTGGCCCATTTTGGACATCATCGCAAGGAATTCATTAAAGTCGATCGAGCCGCTATGGTCCAGGTCGATATCGTTCATGATCCTATGAAGTTCTTCTTCGCTTGGGCATTGGCCAAGAGATCGCATTACTTGGCCGAGCTCCTCGAAGGATATAGTCCCGCTGTCGTCTGCAAAGGGTGAGCCACATGTTGTCATATTGATATGAGCTTACCCTTGTCGAAGAGCGAGAATGCGTCTCTGTACGCTAAACCAGGTCTTAGAACGCATTAGGGAAATTTAAATGGACCTACCAGACAATTCTTCTATGGAACATGGAAGCAACTTAGCATTTGATGCGGGACTAATCAAATAACCCACCTTCTGACTATCACATTACAAGCGACGGTCAGCGCAGATATCAACCAGAGGGCGGCCTTACCATGTTGTGGTTCATGGTGTTGGGTCAAAGATCAGATCAGACACGTTGGCCACTTTTATAGCGTTGTGCCGTGATGTTCGTGAGCGCCCACAAATGACTAAGCCAACTTTGCCGTAAACATCAATATTTATATCGTTACAAGCAAACTCTCTCCATTGCTAATGACCGGCACTTCCTTGGCCGGTTCTTCTCGCCGGTCCTCGATCCGCACCCTCGGGGGCTTCACATACCCGCAGGATAATGGTACGACATCCAAGTAGACGTCTGTGTATGTTCCCGGCAAGAGAGCCCCCACCTGAGCAGTGCGAGGGCCAGCACATACAAATGACTCGCTCGTCTCCAGATTCACCGTAATATCCCCAGTTCGCTGTGTGTGGTTCTCGATCGTGACATGAAGCGAGAATGGCTGGTGCAGCGTGGCATAGGGCGGGAGCTGAATACGCGTGATAAGCCCCTCTTCGGGATCTTTGAATGCCGGAACTCGGATCATACTTGTCGATACCGCCAAGTCATCACTCGCACCAACCCTATGCCCGATCAGCAGATGCGGCTATGTGCGTTTATACTCACCGTTTCCACTTGATAATGAACGAGCCCAGAACAGGTTGCTCCTCGCTTGTCGCAAGGAAATCTTCAGCGCTCTCGTCCACGTGAGTTTGGATCCATAGCACGCCCGCAAAACTGTCTCCCTTGGTCCACTCTACTTCAATTAGCACAACCCGTGATCGATAAGCAATCTCACCTAGTGGGAACACCCCTGCTGTGGACTCTAAGCTACTCTCCAGTAGCACATGCGGCGACTTGTCCTGCAACCGTGCAACCGGATCAGCCGGGTTTTCGTCCGCACTCATTACTCACCACCAACTCGAACCCGATGTCCTCAACAACAATATCCCATACTCCCTCCAAATTCAACTTGAAATCAACCACGGCAACATTCCGCGGCTCTTTGTACCCCGACTCAAACGTTTCCGAATCCAGCAATCCCGGTCGAGGACCTCGGGGACGCTCAAACCTAGTCTGTGTCGAGTGCCCAAAAGGCCAGACCGCTGGAACAGTGAGCATGTGTAGCGTTTCGGTCGTCTCCTCTGCCCCGAGATTTTTGCTGCTCGGGAGAAACGCCTTGTCTTCATATGTCGGCGAACTAGGGCTCAGTAGTTTGTCGTTGGTTGGTGAGAGGGGGATCGGTACCCGTTGGGGAGACCCGCTGGGTGATGGTGCGCGAGAAACCGGCACCGCTGAACGCACTGAAAAGTCCAGTACCCGGTCCCCTGGCTGTCCGCGGGTAAATAGCACAAGTGTTTTGGATGCGGTGTTCCCGGGGGATATGAGCCCAAGCGAAACTTGCTTGATGAGCGAGCTCGAGGTCTCGTCGTCAATAGTAATGTCGTTTTCTTTGGGATGTAAATACTTGGCGATTATCGAGGGTAAGACTTACGGCTATCGTCCACTGCAGGCTGGACTAGCACGTCCAACGACACCAAAAGCGACTTTTGATCCACATTCCGGACGGTGACTTGGATCGGATAGTGTTCCCCGATGTAGCTAGTCCCGTTGTGATAAATAGACAGCTCGATTTGGTTCGGGGGCAAGATGAAACTGGGAGATTTCGTAAATTGAGCTGATGGTAAGGAATTATATTCACCTCGTCGTTGAAGATCCGCTCCCCCGTAGAGCCACCACCCGAGTATTACTATACCAGAGCCGCCGCTCAGGTTCGGATTTCTTACCAAGACGGAAGGGAAATTCGACTATCCATTCGCCCTCATTGATGCGAAACGTCACAGATTGAACCTATACTCACTTCAAATTACGCGTCTTATCATAATTCGATCACCCACCTTGATTTCTCCCGGCTTGGCAGCAATTATGCTTCCGCACAAAACGATCACCCCGCGTTCCCCCCATCTTAAATACCCCGCTTTTCCCTCGGCTGATTCTGATCCCACGATCCCAATGTCGACCATTTGTACACTCGTTTGGTCGTCTGCGATAGCATCTTTTGCGTGGTTCACTATTACGCTCTGGTCGAGCCCTTCAAACCGGACTTGAATGGAGCTAAATTCCACCTTTGAGAGTGCTCCATCTTCAGGACCGTGCAGGGCGACTTGGAAAGGAACGGATTTATTGACAGGTGATGTCGGCTGCCAAAAAGTGGGGATAATGTCGACTGAAATCAAGTACGAGGTAAAATCGATGTATAGAAATCTTTTTGTTCGTACTCACATAACGGTTCATCGTCACCCAGGTCTACCACAACTGGCGACGTCCCGCTCGAGGGGGCCGTGCTCTATTACGCATGATCAAAATTTTGCTAAGCATGAATTTGGTTGCATTTACCTTGAGGATGGCCATCATGTCTTCTCCAATATTCATCCGCTCCTCGGGGCTTGTCATTCCTGGTTCAATTTATATTAGCTGTAAATGGATCGAGTGAGTGGTACTCACCCGGAACAAGCATCTCGGCCAGTACGCGCAAACTCAATTCAATATCTGCCAGATGTCGCGCGCAGTCGTACCACAACGTCAGCGCAGGGCGGAGTAATTCTGTCCAGCGCTCAGAGCGATAGGTCTTGGCAATGCGTTCGACAAACCTTTCAATGTTGGGTTATAAGTTCCCATGGGTTGATGTTATGTACTTACTTGACGGCCAAGTCAAATTTACCGCTTTCATAGTGGGTCTCTGCAATTCGATACGCAATGTAGTAAGTTAGCCGTGTTTGGCCAACCTTTTGCTGCTTAAAAGTCTCGTATGCTTTGGTATAGAGCTGAGACAGGGGTAAGCAGTTCGGTTGAGAGATTTACAGCAGAAATTACCTCGATAATTAATCCACGGTGATCTATCTTTTTCTCGTTCGCAAATGCAGGGGTTGCGGATACCGGACTCGGGTCCCTAGTCTATTCAAGTTCTAGTCTAGTTCCCACAAGACACATCTTGACTAACCTCGGCTTCCAAAACGGTCTTGAATCGCACGAGTCGTTCGCGCGAACAGCCAGCCGCAATATAATAATAGAATCCGGGATGTTGGAGGACTAGAGATGGGTTCTGTCCCGAGGAGCCAGCGGTACCGAGGTTTACTACACTTGACTGGGGTTGGACAGGAAGAGGTGTCGGTGTCGGACTCGGCGAAACGGACGGCTTAGAGGCGTGACCGGGAACAGGCGCAGGTCCCGGGACTGGTTGTGGTAAAGCCGAAGGAGCGAGTGCTTGAATGTGTAGCCCGTTTCGAAGTCCGTGTTCGAGCAATTCCGCAAATATCCTGTGCCTTTAGGGGTGCTCGGCTCAATTGACGTATTGAGGATGGCAAATCGGACATACTGTCTGGCCATCCAACTCCAATACTCATATGTCTCATCGCCAATGCCCCAGCCGCGAGATAACTCGGCAAAGCGATGGATGTGTCGATTAAAGTGGGCAAGGGCACGGTGGGTCAGATTATGGTAGAGGAAAAATTTGCAGATCTAATCACAGCCATTAGTAACATTCATATTCAATATGCTAGTCAGGGTAAGGGTATGATCGAGGGAGAGGCATACCTTGACAGTAACACAGTCTGCCAGCACTTTCGCCTCAGCCCAGCGTTTCGTTCTGGGTGGCAGCAGCGCAGTGCTCCCAAACATGTCTATCAAACCCGACCAGCAATCTTCATAGTGTCTGGAGACCCGCATTCCTAAATACCGGCCAGAGTTTAAGCCGAAAAATGTACACCCACTTTCTCGCGACCTCTTGCTCGTCTCTAAATTCGGCGAATGTGGCCATTTTGTATTCATACCGTACGGCCCAGCCTTGCCCACTCAACGGACGACCACTTCCTGATCCGGATGACAGGTGGGATGACGGAGGAATAGGAACCGTCGAACCGTGGTTATGTCGGTTTCGTTTTCGACGGACGCGTTTGGAATGAGCAACGTAATATTCAAGGGCCGATTCGTGAAGGGCTTCTTGCAGACTTCCCACGAACTCGTTGAGCTCGGACGAACTGACTGGGCTGAGCACGAATAACGCAGCCCGAGAGTCTAGCCCGCCCTGGCGCCTGATAAACGTCAAGCGAGAGTCAAGTGCGGGATCATCTGTTTATGAAATAAATTAATATGGTTTGTAGTTATCGCAATCTAATACGAGGACATTACCAAGTGCTCGTCGACTTGCCAGCAAGACTACTGTAAGCTTAATTCCCCTCTCGCCTGTCGAACGTTTCCTCGCCGCGACCTCCATCGCCAACTCCGTATCTCGTTGCTTTTCTTCTTCTTCGCTCTCCACTCTTGGCTCTAAAGGGCTTTTTGGTGTCGGGGCTTCCCATAACCGCATGAACAGGACAAAAACACTTGGAACAAGCTCGATGTGTTTTCGTATCCAAATAGGGGCAATTAACCCATCCGGGTAAAGCGGCGAAGTCGGGGTAAGCGGACTTAAAGGCGACCTAGGCGGAAGCGGTAGTTGTCCTGCCTGTCCAGTGGGCTGCAGCTGGACCTTGCGCGGCGGAAGAGAGATAGTCTTATCGACTGGTACGACGTGAAATCTGCGCCCAGGTTCGGAGTCCCAAACAGGTGGCTTTCGCGAATTGAGGGCATTTCTTAGTCGCCCAATTAGCACAGCAAAAGGGTCGTTATGGGCCGAGGGAGCAGGCAGATCCGCAATAGACATGCGTTCGCGATTCCGCCCACTAGGAACAGGTGTCGGAAGTTTCGCAGGTGTTGGGGGCGGTGGGGCATTCGCTGAAGGCGCATCTAGTCCAGCAACGAACATAAGTGGGACATGTTGGCAGACCAGTTCATTCGGATAGCTGTTCATTTTGCTCGAGATGTCATTCGTCAGAAACGACGAGTCACGTGCATATGACTTGAAACATTTTATCATCGAATTAGTAATTGCATATAATCTATATTTAGTTAGTCCTACCCTCGTAAGCTGATTTGTGCCAAGTCCAGATCCTGCACCCTCGGGTACGTCAGCCATTCCCAGCCTACAGATACCGATTGTGATATTTCACGAGCTAGCCTCGAGCTCTAAATGGGGTGAATATTTCAAACCTCTAACAACTCGAGAATTACCCAGAATACCAAACCTCACCATCGAACTCACGTTCTTCCGTTAACTAGAGTGTCGTAGGAAGCATTCGGATCGGGTCATATCGTTATTTTGCCCGTATATTGGGAAGCTGCGTGACACTTAAGTTTCTTTTTTGGGGTGTAATATTCAGATAGGCCAAGTTTTGCGCCGACTACTAATCGTGTCTATAACGTTAGACTGATTTTTATCTGTATTTAAGAATAAAGCCTCCAATGGGCTACGTAACATCAATGGCCCCCCGACCTAACTGATAATGGATGTTATCAGCACTGGCTCAAGCTCGTTTCCTAGCCGATCCATGTTTCTTCCATCAGTTGTAAGGAAAGATAATCCAAAAAATTGCTGATGGTTCGTACGGGTGTAAGTAATGCCATTGCATGTAGCTAGCAACTGAAGCTATATGGAAATGTTATAACTGGGGGCATTCTCGGGCTGCTGACGGAACAAAATTTGATACCAATCATTTGCATCCGATACCCTCTCTCTCGCTGCCTCACCAGCCAACATGAGTGACCCCAAGCGCAGAATTCGAGATTCCCTCTCCCATAAAGTTAATAAATGGCTTCACTCGCCGTCTCTAGCACCCTCGAGATCGACATTATCGATAAATGATATGTCCAGTGTTCAAGCGCTTTCGCCCTCGTCGAATTTACTCTCACCACCAACACCGGCACAGGTCCAACTAGCCTCCAGGACATCAAATCCTCCACCAGCTGAACCTTTCCCCCTCGCCTCGCTTGCTCGAAGCCCATATTTGACGGGCAGCCCAGCCTGGGCCAGGTTACGTACTACACTTCAATCATTGCACAAATATGCAGTGATATTTCCGATCCTCCAATCCGCCATAGGTTCTGTTATTTCTTGCACTGACATGATGGAGGTATGTATCTTCTGTGGCACCAGATCGCAGCCGGAAATTACTAATAAATTATGTAGGTGGCCCTTATACACCCAGACGACTACGAAGACCTGGTATCCGAGCTCAAAACGATCAGTGAATTTTTGATACGTTATCTGCAGCAATCAAAATCATCTCAAATGTCTGAATTCGTTGAAAGAATTGCCATGTGAGTGCGATCGCCACGTTGACCTGCGATTGCTCAGAATATGAGTAGGGTTATTGAAGAACAAGCGAAGCAAATTAATGACAAACGAGATCGTGAAACAGGAAGGGATTTGATCGAGGCGAACCACGACATCGGAGGACTTGTAAGATGCTACCGGCGGATTCAAGCCGCATTCTGGCATCTCCAGGTGAGTATGGGAAATCCAACCTACTTTGGAGTGTAGATTAATAATCGGAAATGGGAAGGCGAATGCTATGCTGAGTTCGGATATCGTCGAGGATCCATCAGCGGTATGCCCACGATTCTACGTTTACTAGATTTTCACGTTCGTATGCTCAAGCAGAATACCCGACTCGAGGAAATGAATCCAGCCAAACTAGCAACTTATGACTCCTGGCTATCCACCGAGACAAACCGACGGAGCTGTACCAAAAACACTCGGATCGACGTACTACTTGAGCTGGATACCTGGTCCTGCGATCCCGACGCTCCGAATATCTATTGGATGACTGGAATGACTGGCACTGGCAAGACCACCGTTGCGAACACATTTTGCGAAACATTGAAGAAACAAAAGCAACTGGTAGCGAGCTTCTTTTGCACCCGCACCACAGTCGAGGGTCGGGATGTGCGCCGAATTATACCAACAATTGCATACCAACTCGCGCGCTACTCACCAGCATTCCAATCGGCGCTGTGTCGTACACTAGCGAGCGACCCCGACATCAGTATGGGGGTGACATCCACGCAATTCGAGAGCTTACTACGAGACCCGATTCTGAAAGTCAAGGATGCGATGCCGGAAAACCTTGTCGTAGTGATCGACGGACTGGATGAATGCGCCGATTCAAACAGCATCAGACACTTCCTTGAAATTCTATTCCGACGTGGTATAAATTTACCTCTCAAGTTTTTTGTGACTAGTCAACCAGAACCAGCTATCTGGCAGAGCACGCAATCCCAATCGTTCGGAGCTCGGTCGGGATTGATCTTGCACGAGGTCGAGCAATCACTTGTCCAGGCGGATATCGCACTCTATCTAGCTGAGGAACTTGAATTCATGTCGCCGTCTAAAACTCAAGTCCAGAAGCTGGCCGAGCTTTCTGGCAGTCTGTTCATTTATGCAGCCACGGCAGTGCGATATATTCAGGCAGGAAGGGGCTTTGCGACTCCCAGTGGGCGATTATCGACGATTCTAGAAGCCAACTCCGAGTCAGGAAATAAGCCTGGGGGGATCGACAAACTATACACACTTATACTAACTGCGGCGCTCGAGGAGGGGCCAGAAGATGAGAAGGATCTAATTCGGCTTGTTTTGTGGACGACTTTATGTACTTGCGAGCCCGTGAGCGTCGAGACCTTGGCAACTCTCGGAGGGGTCAGCGATTCTAGCCTGGTTTTAGCAGCATTACAACCACTGCAACCTGTAGTCTACATATTCGAGAATGGAATCACTGTTTCGACCTTCCATCCATCATTCTCTGATTTCATCTTCAACCAGGCTCGCTCGTCAAGGTTCTTCTGTAACCAGGCAAAGCACAGCCAATTTCTAGCTCGGAGATGTTTCGAACTGATGAAGGAGCAGCTGCGATTCAATATATGCAATCTCGAGTCGTCGTTTGTGCGTGATAAAGACGTCAAGGATCTGGATGGCCGGATCAAACAATACATATCCCCCGCCCTCTCGTACGCATGTCGGTACTGGAGTGACCACTTGCAACAGGTGACTGTGTCGAAGGAACTCCTTTCTTATATTGGCGAATTTCTATCAGACCGATTTCTTTTCTGGATGGAAGTAATGAATCTGATCCATTGGATGAATATAGGCACAAAAATGTTGCGTGCATCGAAGTCGTGGCTTATGGTAAGCACTCTCATACTAGGCAATTTTGCTGAGAGACTAACTACCAATACAGACACACTCTGCACCTCTCGACTTATTAGTGCACATTGAGGATTCTAGAAGATTTATGGCCAATTTTATGGTGAACCCAGTCTCAGAGTCAACACCTCATATATACGTATCTGCGCTTCCATTTTGTCACCGGTCAAGTTCTGTATTCGAAAAATTCAGGACACAAACACACGGGTTGGTGACTGCAAGGGGACAAATAATTGAGCGACGAGAAGCAGCTCCTTTTGCCATTTGGAAAACAGGCCGAGCAGCCAACTCTATCACATTTTCTCCAGACGGCACCCGACTTGTATTTGGAACCGACGAGGGGACAGTTACGATCAACGATGTGATTGACGGCAGTGTGGTTGCTGGCCCACTCAAAGGCCACGAACAGTGGGTGCTATCAGTTGCGTTCTCTCCTGATGGCAAGTGCATCGCCTCAGGCTCCAGCGATTCCACTATCCTCGTCTGGAATGCCAACAATGGCATGTGCCTTGCCGGTCCACTTAGGGGGCACACCGATGCTGTCAAATCAGTTACATTCTCACCCGACAGCACTCGTATCATCTCTGGCTCCTGGGATCATTCTGTTCGTGTTTGGGGTGTGCAGGAAGGCATTCCAATCCTTGATCCTTTCCTCGGCCATACCAAGGCTGTGAATTCGGTAGCTGTCTCACCCGATGGCACACGCATTATTTCAGGGTCTGATGACCATACTATCCAGATCTGGGATGCACATCGAGGCGCTCGTGTCATTTCCCCACTTGTAGGTCATTCCAGCTCTGTCACCTCGGTGGCACTCTCACCCGATGGGACTCGAATCATCTCTGGGTCGAAAGATTGCACTATTCTCATTTGGGATGCAGTTGATGGTGCTCGTGTTTCCACTCCACTCACAGGTCATTCCAGTCCAGTTCAGTCGGTCGCATTTTCTCCAAATAGCGCACAGATTGTTTCCAGCTCAGATGACGGAACTGTCAGAGTTTGGAGTGCTGTTGATGGCACTCATGTTGGCAGCCCATTCAAGGGACACACAAAGCGAGCCTGGTCTGTGGCATTTTCCCCTGACAGCACATGCATTGCTTCGAGTGGCGACGATTGTACCATCCATATATGGAATACATTTACCAACAATTCCTCGAGTCCGCATTCAGGACACACAAGCTTTATATTGTCAGTTGCATTCTCACCCGATGGGACACACATTATTTCTGGTTCTGCAGACTGTAGCATTTGCATCTGGGGTGCCAATGATGGCTCACTTGTTGCTGGTCCTATGGTAGGGCACACTGACTGGGTTAGGTCGGTGGCAATCTCACCCGATGGCACACGTATCGCCTCTGGCTCCGATGATCACACTATTATAATATGGGATGCCCTGGATGGCTCTCGTATAGCCGGTCCACTTCAGGGGCATACCAATCGTGTGGCATCAGTCTGCTTCTCACCCGATGGCACTTGCATCGTCTCTGGTTCTTTTGACAAGACTCTCCGTGTTTGGAGTACACGTGACTACACCCTCATTGGCAATCTATTCACGGGGCACGCCAACTGGGTCAATTCGGTGGCATTCTCTCCCAGTGGGGCTTATATTGCCTCTGGCTCCAATGACGACACCATCATCATATGGGATGCCTTCAAAGGCACTCGATTCACTGGCCCACTCAGAGGGCACACTCGCTGGGTTTTATCAGTGGCGTTCTCCCCCGATGGTACACGAATTGTCTCTGGCTCGGCTGACGAAACCATCCGTGTGTGGAGTGCTCACAATGGAACTCTCGCTGCTGGCCCATTCAATGTACACAATGACTGGATTCGATCTGTTGCCTACTCACCAGATGGCAGACACATTGTTTCCGGCTCCGATGATTGCACAGTAGTTGTCTCTGACGCTAATAACGGCACTGTTGTTGCTGGTCCATTCAAAGGTCATACCCATTGGGTCCGGTCAGTAGCATTCTCACCCAATGGTATGAGCGTCGTTTCTGCCTCATTTGACCACACTATTTGTGTCTGGGACGTACACGACATCACTTCGAACACCCATCCACCCGAACATGACCCCAGCTCAATGAATCACCAGAAAAAGTCCCTTCCTGCCACCCAAATCACTGTTAATGACAATGGGTGGGTTATGAACCAGAATTCGGACCTGCTGTTTTGGGTTCCACCCGAGGTTGCTCAATACCTCCCACCTCTTCACAACACTCTGCTCATTCGACCCAAGGGGTCAATAGGGATTGATTATCGGGGACTTTTTCTCGGCCACAACTGGCATCAATGCTACTGTACATGATATTTGTTTTTCCCATACAAGTATTGTTGTGGGTTTTGATTGTAAAGAATCTTTCTAGTGTGATGTGACCTCTAACCAGTCGTGCAACGATTCCCATTCTCCTGTTTGCATAAATTGGTCTCATGAAAACGATTATATTTGCGGATGTCTACAAATCAATCATTAGAATCGACCACCAACCATCACCCAACCATCAGCCAGCAAAACCGCTTGCTAGCTCAACTGCCCGCTAATAGTAGCATCCCGACAAACACCGCCTGGTGATACCCCGCAAACCTCACCCTCTGCTTAGTGCTCTGATCTTCCTGTAGCAAATCCATCCTAACTTGTGCGCTACCAGCGTGTGGTACTTTTTAATCCTAATCAGAGACCCGCCGAAACACAAAGTGGGGAGCAATAATGTTTGCTAGCCAATACCATAATTCATCGTATCCTAAAATATCAAACCATGAGAAACCAGAACCTAAAACGATCGTGAATTTATTATAAACTGTGATGACTGGATGTATTATAGCTACCCTTCAGCCACCAGCCTGCTCCGATGCGGTTCCATCTGCTACCTTGACCAAACGTAAAAAGGCATTTGCTCCCGTACATACAAGGTGGGAGCAAGTTGTCGCTAGTAATTTGTCACTTAGAACATATAGTAGGAAGCAGATAATGAAGTATGATAATAGGCTAATATCTCTTGAGCACCCGAGATTTCTGTGGGCGAACGAGGTTCGAATGACAGTTGGTGATGGTGGCTAAGCGCTCGCAATCGGTCGGGGTTTACCAGCTTATCGCCGTTCCGATAGCTTCCGGCGATCTGTGACTAAGCAAGACTCCATTCTTCAAGGTTTCGTCCTCAACTCCATTAGCCTCTGTCCTTTGCTCTATCGTCTGGAACTCATATGTGTACCCTCGATACAAGTTAACTTCCAGGCTGCTGCTGTGGACTTGAGTCTAGCCATTCATCGACGGCGAAATCACGAAGCACCTATTGCCATATACCCAAACTGTCTGTACGATTGTACTCGCTGACCAGATGTTCTGACTCGCTACACACAATACAGCTTGCATTTACCTCTTCTAGCACTTATAGGCTAGGTGAGTTTATCGATTCCATTGTAGACTGCAAATTGGTAAGTACGCAACTTGATCACTCGATTAGGTTGCTGAACGTTGTAGGGAGATCCTCCCAAGTAGTATTCCTATTATCGTTCTTCTCGTTGCTTCCTATTTCTCTGTCGCCTCCTCTATATCTCTGGTGATTGTTTAGTTGTTGCCGCCGCTACTAGTGAGTGGATCTACGATACTCCGATGATAAGCGCCCATAACTCATGCTAGCGACCAATGCTAACAACTGCTTTCTCTGGCAAAGATCGCGTCCATACTCATCGCTATATGTCTACCCAATAGCATGTCGGATGTTACATTCGTCAAAATACAGGCAACATCACGTAGAGCCAGCACAAAACATTGCAGTGGACTTGTCATTGGTTTCTGTTGTGCCCGTCTGGAAGCTTCAGTATGGTTTGTCCATTAGTGCTGCTCTCGTGTTCAGTATCTTGTTAACACATTCGCTCCAGGTGAGTTACTATGCATATCGTCTTAGTATAGTCTAGCATCCTGATGCTTATGTGCGTTCCCGGGACGTGGCAGAAACGATACTTACCCACCGGAAGCCCCTCCATAACATTTGTACGATATGCCACTATCACTTAATAGTGCCAGCGCATCTTGCATTTCCCTCCTGCCCTGCGAGCCCCATCGGCCCAGCCACTCATCCCGGTGTTGCCTTTGGCGGCCCCACGGATCCCCATATACCGCCGCACTTTGTCTTGGTTCCTTTGTGAATACTCACTATATGCACATTCTCTCATCGCCCTGTCGCATTAGGTGCCTCGAGGATGAGCTTTCACTGCCACAATAGTCACGATGACTATCCGGCCCCGTCGTAATACCTGTTTACAGTGCGGTATTAATCACCTAGGCCGCCAGAATGCCTATTCGGACTGATCCATCTCGATTGTCGCAACGTGCGCATAGTACACTGTCGTATTGTCCACTTGATGTACCCTTATGACATATGCATATGTCGTCATAATCCCGTTCACGCCTGGCATCTAGTCGTGGTGCCGATCATTTCGGCATTGTAATGCTCGTTTAGGTCGACGTGATCCCCATTCAAGCTGTATTCATCCACGTCGCACCCTTTTGTAACGCTGTTTGGGTCGTATGACGCAGTATAAAGTCATACTACACTGATTACTGAATGTATGCGCCGCCATCACAATTCTATTACCCGTACACTTCGTTGCAATGACTCGGGAGAGCTATCGCGCTTTCCTGTGTTATGAATTGACCCACTACATGTGTATTTATATTGATCGAAAATGCACGACACTCGGATGCAAGGATGAGCTGCAGACAGTACATAATACAAAAAGGAAGCAGCGTGTGCGAAGGACCCAACCCAGATATAACCACGTCAGCAATGGTCGCGGGGTTTTCGAATGGGTTTTCGAGGTCGTAGAGTGATGATTTCCAACGGACAAGAGGTGCAAGAACCATGACTTGCACTGAGCCCAAAGGTGCTTGACACGTTCAAGTTGGCTCGAATGCAAGGTGGCCGTTGGATTCAGGTCTCGAGTTGGGTTGGTTGGAATATCCTGTTGCGGGTAACAAAGATTGATGGATTGGGTGTCGAGGCATTGGTCGCAGCAGGAGAAGAGCCCAGTCCATACCCATAAACTGGAACAGAAAACCGATAATTATAAGATCACTTGCCTTTCCAACCGCTCCATTAATACTCGACACTTACCTCTCCGGTCCTTGACCCTCTGCCTTGCCCGTACAAACACCTGTTCCACTGCGAACTCTTCCTAATTCGCACAAATACAGGTTGTGAGCATGTAAAGACAAATCGGGTCTTGGTCCTCGAACGTGCTTGAAACGACGAGCGGCGTAACCGGTAAAAGCGGTGTTTAGATCGATAACGCCGTCGATGCTGTTGATGACCAATCATTGGAACTTGTTGTGGCTTGAGGATTGGCGGAAGAGCGTCAGAGCTAGTGGCACTCGGGCAATGGAGGGCGGCACATACGAGATGCTTACTGGACCTGGATAAGCGTTCAACACTCAACGAGATGTCGTTGGGAATCACAAGTCGGTCCACAAGTGAGAGAGCTAGAGACACGAAAACACCAAATGAAAAATGATAATATATACTGCCCGTCGTATCCAAAGATACTAAAACTTTCAGGTGTCCCAAGTGGGCGAGGCGCGGAGAGAACCCTAAGTCGGGTATATTTAGCTTTACTTTCAGCTATAAGGACTCGATAATTTACCCTTGTTATCGGTCGTGTGCCTTTCGAATTTGTCGCGTGCCAAGCTGGAATATGTGTGGGTTCAAGCATGTAGTAGCAAGAGTATGTAATTGAATAGAATGAAAATTCCAGTGCCATTGAATTTCGAGTAGCTTGTGCACGCTCCTGGATAATCGAGGTTCGTCAGTCGAATAGACTTTCGTCGGGGTTTTCTGACTTATCGCCGATCCGATCCGGATGCACACGGCTTTCCGGTGATAGATAAATTATGTGACTAAGCAAGACTCCCTTCAGCCTCGGTTCAACTCTATCTCATCCTGTTCTGACTAGCTACCCGAAATACAGCCACGAACTCATAAGAACAGCTATATGGCTGGGATTATTGGCAGGTTTGGACGCAGCCTGCGGAAGTGCCAAGGCGGCTATTATTAATAGAATGAGGCAAGCGACCCTAATGACCAGCTATCTTGCGCTTGACCACCATCGCCTTACCTCCCAACATGCCAAGTACATGTATATCGCCGCTCCTATACGGCCCACAGGCTCCCTCTTATAGCATTCTACTCACTAGTATTAGCGGCACCAGGTGAGCTCGCTTGGCAGGCGGCCCATTATTGATTTCATTGTGGACTGTTGATTTGTAAGTGTGCGACTTGATATTGCTCGATTGACTTGCTGAATGCTATAACGATATCTACCAATCAGCGTCCTTATCATTCTCGCAATTGCCACCCAATCCACTTTCGCCGCCGCTATCCCCAATGATCGTTTGGTTGTTGTCGCTGCAAGTGAGTGGATTTACAATGCCCCGATGACAAGTGCCCATAATTCACACTGGCAACCGATACTAGCTAGATACACTTTCTCTAGCGAAACTCACGTCCATCGTCACTGCTAGATACATGTCTATCTGATGTTACATTCGCCCGTGCGGATAGAGGCAACATACGGCATAGCGCAACCTCCATGCAGCAGAATTGTCATTTGTTACCATTGTGCCTGCTGGAGGGCTTTCGTACAAGGTATGCTGTGACTATTGCCAGTTACGACACTATTCTAATGTCTTTGTCGATATCTTGTCGCCCCAATGTGTGTGTGGTACGCTGTCTTACATCATAACGTCACTTGTACATCCATTCGGTGCTCAGTTTGAAGTGCCGCATGAATCATCTAGACTGCTGGAAGTCCCGTTCGTGCTGTCCTGGCCCTCATTGCGGCAATCATAATTTACACATGGTATACTATTGTATTATCTCCCTGCCTATCCGAATGACATCTGTCTAGGTCGTCGTAATCCTCATTCATGCATTGCAGTGTTTGCAAGGTGCCACATCATAGTGCCAATCATTTCGGTATCATAAGTCCTGTTTAGATTGACGTATGCCCGTCCAGGCTGTTTTCATTCCACACCGCACTCTATGGTGACATATATAAAGCCTATCCTTGGTTCCCTGTTCCCCACACCGCAGCAGCCTGTTTTGGGCCCGGCTGCCCCCAGTCCAAGTCTTTCCTGAGGTACAGGACGCTAGTAGCCGCACATGCTACAAAGATATTTCCCGAATGGCGGTGTGGCCCGTAGCTTGTGGAAGGTCACAAAATCGACTCAGTGAGCTGATTTCCCTGCGCATGTGACCCGTTCGTTCTCCAACTCCCCTCGACATCGATATCGCGCTTGTGGATTTGCCCCCACCACTATTGGACCCAGCTCTGGTCACTCGACCTGTGCGCCTCCCTCGTGGTGTCACGGCTCTCCTGCAGCAGCGGTTCGCGCCGCCAAGATACCCAACCCCCCAGTTCCTGGCTCCAATACCCCTGTATATAATTATTCCATACATAACATACATATCCTTCCCTCACTATGAGCTAAGCGTTGTTTAAGATAAGCTATACCTTTGCCCATCCTATCACAACGCGAGCCCCCGAAGGCCGAGTAAGATCATAGAGCAGTTGCCGGTCATGCACAAGTTAAACTCGCCGCATGCGTCAAACTGACTAGGAATTTTGTTGTTTGGAAAAGACAGCAGCAAGTACACGGTAAGGTCCAATGACGACTCGATGTCTTTTCAAGCGTATAAAATTATTTACTGTAGAGTAATGCTGTTGCATGTAGCTAGCAAGCTAGGCCCTATGGAAACGTTATATAACTGGCGGAATTCTTGGATGATATCGGAACGAAATTTGTTACCTATCATTTGCATCCGGTACCCTCTTCCTCACTGCCTCGCCACCAAAGATGAGCAACCCCAAGCGCAGAATTAGAGATTCTCTCTCCCGCAAAGTTGAAAAGTTGTTTCGTTCATCATCTCCGGCACTCCCGAGATCTACAGTATCAACAAGTGACTTGACGAGTGCCCAAGTGCCTTTGTCTTCGTCGAATCTACTCTCACCACCAACACCGGCACAGACCCTACCAGCCTCCAGAATATCTACGCCCCCACCAGCCGAACCCTCGGCCCCCGCCTCGCCTCCTCGAAGCCCGGATTTAGTGGGCAGACCAGCCTGGGCCCAGTTACGTACTACACTGCAATCATTGCACAAATGCGCAGTGGTATTTCCTCCTCTCCAATCCGCTGTTGAGTCAGTTACTGCTAGTATTGACGTGATGGAGGTATGTTTTTTGTCGTATTTCAACAAAACCAGGAATAACTAATAAATCGTGGAGTTGGCTCTTGAACATCCGGACGACTATGAAAATGTGGCATCCGAGCTCAAATCGTTCAGTGAATTCTTGATACGATACTTCCAGCAATCAAAATCAGCTCGGATGTCGGAATTCATTGAGAGGATTTCCATGTGAGTGAAATCGCCGCGTTGAACTACAATCGCTCAGCATATATGTGTAGGGCTATTGAAGAACAAGCGAACCAAATTAATGATAAACAAGATCATGAGGCAGGAACGGGTTTGACCGAGGCCAACCACGAGGTTGAGGAATTTGCAAGATGCTACCGGCGCATGCAAGGCTTATTCCGGCAGCTTCAGGTGAGTATGAGAAATGCGACCTACTTTGGGGTGGATTTTAACAACCGGAAATGAAAAGGCAAACGCTATGCTCAGCTGGAATATTACCGGAGAACAATTAGTGGTATGATCACAACCATCCATTTAAGTTATTTACATATCCATATGCCCGAGCAGAACGACCGACTCGAGGAAATGACTCCAGCCAAACGTGCGAGCTACGACTCCCAGCTACCCACCGATACCAACCGACGGACGTTCAGCAAAGACACTCGGATGGCCATCCTGCAAGAGTTGAACACTTGGTCATGCGATCCCGATGCTCCGAATATATATTGGATGACCGGCATGCTTGGGACTGGTAACTTGAAGGCCGCCCTCGCATGGACATTTTGCGAAACATTGAAGAAACAGAAGCGATTGGGAGCGGGCTTCTTTTGCACCCACATGACAGCCGAGTGCCAGGACGTGGGGCGAATCATACCGACAATCGCATACCAACTCGCGCGCTACTCACTGCCATTCCAGTCGGCGGTGTGTCGAATACTAGGAAGCGACCCCAACATTAGTACATGGAACATATCCAGGCAGTTCAAGCGCTTACTACAAGACCCGATTCTGAAAGTCAAGGACACGATCCCGGAGAATCTAGTTGTGGTGATCGATGCGCTGGAAGAATGTAGCGATCTGAATGGCGTCCAATCTATGCTCGAAATCGTTCTCCAACTTGGTACAGATTTACCACTCAAGTTTTTTGTGACCAGTCAGCCCGAGCCATCTATCTGGCAGAGCGTGCAGTCCCAATCGCTCAGAGCTCGGTCGGGATTGATCTGGCGCGAGGTCGAGCAGTCACTCGTCCAGGCGGATATCGCACTCTATCTGGCTGAAGAGCTCGAATTCATGTCGCCGTCTAAAACTCAAGTACAGAAGTTGGCTGAGCTGTCTGGCGGTCTATTTCTTTATGCAACTACCACAGTGCGGTATATTCGGGCAGGGGGGAGCCTCTCTATCTCCAGTGGGCGATTATCAATGATTCTGGAAGCCAACTCCGATTTAGACGAGCCTGGGGAGATCGACAAACTATACACAATTATACTAACTGCGGCGCTCGAGGAGGGGCCAGAAGATGAGAAGGATCTAATTCGGCTTGTTTTGTGGACGACTCTATGTACTCGCGAGCCCATGAGCGTCGAGACCTTGGCAGCTCTCGGAGGGGTCAGCGACTCTAGCCTGATGTTAGCAGCATTGCAACCACTGCAACCTGTAGTCTACGTGTTCGAGAATGGAAACACCGTTTCGACCTTCCATCCATCATTCTCTGATTTCATCTTCAACCAAGCCCACTCGTCAAGATTCTTCTGTGACGAGGCAAAGCACAACCAATTTCTAACTCGGAGATGTTTTGAACTGATGAAGGAGCAGCTGCGATTCAATATATGCAATCTCGAGTCGTCGTTTGTGCGTGATAAAGACGTCAAGGATCTGGATGGCCGGATCAAACAATACATATCCCCCGCCCTCTCGTACGCATGTCGGTACTGGAGTGACCACTTGCAACAGGTGACTGTGTCGGAGGAACTCCTTTCTTATATTGGAGAATTTCTATCAGACCGATTTCTTTTCTGGATGGAAGTAATGAATCTGATGCATTGGATGAAGATAGGCACAAAAATGTTGCGTGCATCGAAGTCGTGGCTTATGGTAAGCACCCTCATACTAGGCAATTTTGCTGAGGGACTAACTACCAATACAGACACACTCTGCATCTCTCGACTTATTAGTGCACATTGAGGATTGTAGAAGATTTATGGCCAATTTTATGGCGAACCCAGTCTCAGAGTCAACACCTCATATATACGTATCCGCACTTCCATTTTGTCACCAGTCAAGTTCTGTATTCAAAAAACTCAGGAAACAAACACACGGGTTGGTGACTGCAAGGGGACAAATAATTGAGCGACGAGAAGCAGCTCCTTTTGCCATTTGGAAAACAGGCCGAGCAGCCAACTCTATCGCATTTTCTCCAGATGGCACCCGACTTGTATTTGGAACTGACGAGGGGACAGTTACAGTTAAGGATGTGATTGACGGAAGGCTGGTTGCTGGCCCACTCATAGGCCATGAACAGTGGGTGCTATCAGTTGCGTTCTCTCCTGATGGCAAGTCCATTGCCTCGGGTTCCAGCGATTCCACTGTCCTTGTCTGGAATGCCAACAACGGCATGTGCCTTGCCGGTCCATTTAGGGGACACGCCGATGCCGTCAAATCTGTTACATTCTCACCCGACGGCGCTCGTATCATCTCTGGCTCCTGGGATCATTCTGTTCGTGTTTGGGGTGTGCAGGCTGGCATTCCTGCTCTTCCTCCTTTCCTCGGCCATACCAAGGCTGTGAATTCGGTAGCAGTCTCGCCTGATGGCGCACGCATTATTTCGGGGTCTGATGACCGTACTATCCAGATCTGGGATGCACATCGAGGCACTCCTACCATTTCCCCACTTATAGGTCATTCCGACTCTGTCACCTCGGTGGCACTCTCACCCGATGGGGCTCGAATAATCTCTGGGTCGAAAGATTGCACTATTCTCATTTGGGATGCATTTGATGGTGCTTGCGTTTCCACTCCACTCACAGGTCATTCCAGTCCAGTTCAGTCGGTCGCATTTTCTCCAAATAGCACACAGATTGTTTCCAGCTCGGACGATGGAACTGTCAGAGTTTGGAGTGCTGTTGATGGCACTCATGTTGGCAGCCCATTTGAGGGACACACAAAGCGAGCCTGGTCTGTGGCATTTTCCCCTGACAGCACATGCATTGCTTCGAGTGGTGACGATTGTACCATCCATATATGGAATGCATTTGCCAACAATTCCTCAAGTCCGCAATCAGGACACACAAGCAACATATTATCAGTTGCATTCTCACCTGATGGGACACACATTATTTCTGGTTCTGCCGACTGTAGCATTTGCATCTGGGGTGCCAATGATGGCTCACTAGTTGCTGGTCCTATGGTAGGGCACACTGGCTGGGTTAGGTCAGTGGCAATCTCACCCGATGGCACACATATTGCCTCTGGCTCCGCTGATCACACTATTATAATATGGGATGCCCTGGATGGCTCTTGTATAGCTGGTCCACTTCAGGGGCATACCAAACTTGTGGCATCAGTCTGCTTCTCACCCGATGGCACTCGCATTGTTTCTGGTTCTTGGGACAATACTCTCCGTGTTTGGAGTACACGTGACTACACCCTCATTGGCAATCCATTCAAGGGACACACTGGCGACGTCAACTCGGTTGCATTCTCTCCCAGTGGGGCTTATATTGCCTCTGGCTCTGACGACAACACCATCATCATATGGGATGCCTTCAAGGGCACTCGATTCACTGGTCCACTCAGAGGGCACACTGCCTGGGTTTTATCAGTGGCGTTCTCCCCCGATGGTACGCGAATTGTCTCTGGCTCGGCTGACAATACCATCCGTGTGTGGAGTGCTCGCAACGGAAAGCGCATTGCTGGCCCATTCAAAGTACACGCTGACTATATTCGATCTGTTGCCTACTCACCAGATGGCACACAGATTGTCTCTGGCTCCAATGATCGCACAGTAGTTGTCTCCAACGCCAATACTGGCACAATTGTTGCTGGTCCATTCAAAGGTCATGCCGATTGGGTCTATTCAGTGGCATTCTCACCGGATGGTATGAGCGTTGTTTCTGGCTCACGCGACCACACTATTCGTGTCTGGGATGTACGCAACATCACTTCGAAGGCCCATCCACCCGAGCATGACCCCATTTCAACAAATCATCAGAAAAAGTCCCTTCCTGCGACCCAGATCGCTGTTAACGACGATGGGTGGGTTACGAACCAGAATTCGGATCTGCTGTTTTGGGTTCCACCCAAGGTTGCTCAATATCTCCCACCTCTTCACAACACTCTGCTCATTCGACCCAAGGGATCAATAGGGATTGATTATCGGGGGCTTTTTCTCAGCAATGATTGGCATCGATGCTACCGTACATGATATCTATTTTTCCCATACAAGTGTTGTCGTGGGTTTTGATTGTAAATACTATTTCTAGTGTGATGTGACCTCTAACCATGCGTGCAACGATTTCCATTGCCCTGTTTGACATAATGCAATCTTATAAAAACCAATGTATTTGCGAATGTCTACAAATTAACTATTTGAATCAACCACCAACCATCGCCCAACCATCAGCCAGCGGACCCTCTTGCTAGCCCAACTGCCCTGCTAAACAGCAGCATCCGAACAAATACCGCCTGGCGGTGACCCCTCGAACCTCTTCTCGGTCTTCCAACCTTCCCGTGGTGAATCCATCCTGACTCATGCACTACTAGCGCATACTACTTTTTAATCCCAACTAGAGACCCGCCGAAACATAAAATGTTTTCGCAGGTCTAATTGCTTGGGGCCAAAGGATTCCAAGTCAGACGCACAGATTCCGAGTACCCGAAGATCCGAGTCTCCGCTGTCGAACATACTCGAGAAGATGGGTCGGGTGGGTGACAAAAAATGGGGTTATATTTGAACGAGTTGATGTTTGGGTTGGGCACGTTTAGTTGGAAGAGTTCGCGTTGTCGCTCGAACTGGGTGGAGGAGAAGATGTTTCGGTTGCAGTCACACTGTCTGTTAGGTTGCTGTTGGTGGCTACTAGGACTGAGTGGGGGAGCGTTGAACATGAGAGCACTCGGGGAATGAAGGGGGCAGAGGATTGGGGTGTATACGACGCCGAACAGATCCAGTAGAGTAGAGCTGCCGAAATGGGAAAAGATTGTCACTTGCAAGGTCGGTTTGCCAGTAAGAGGGCTGATATCGCATGTAATATCCTTGGGCTGCTGGGGGGTGTCTGATAGCATCGAGCTATTTAGTAATCACATATTTTACGGCCATAATTAGACCTTACCTGTTTACAAGATCCCCGAAGCTCCTGGATTGCGACCCAGCCCCTGCCCCTGGCCGACTCTTCCAATCCGCATTTGAAAAATTTACTCTGGAAACTGCCCCATGGCCAGTTGCCTCAAGTACCAACAATAATGGCGACTGCCGACTTTGCGTTGGGTGGAACGAGGAGATGAATGCCGTCGGCAATCACAAGTCAGCTCAGTGAGGCAAGGGAGAGTCGAAAGTGGCGACTAGAGGGCGACAACATTTGCTAGCCAACTACCACGATCCATCACATTCTAAAATGTCAAAACCAGAAAATTAAAATGATCGTGAGTTTATTATGATCTGTGATGACTGGATGTATTATAGTTACCCTTGAGCCACCAGTCCGCCCCAAAGCGGCTGCAATTGCTGCCTTGGCCAAACGTAAAAAGTATTTGCTTCTCACACGAGCTTGGAGGGACCTTCTAACCCTCGACCAGCGACATTACGGCCAGTCATAACTACAGAGGTCTTGGACCCTCCGCAATCAACAGTAACAGTGGTCCAGAGACGATGGGATCCAGATTCTAAGGTGGCAAACCGGTTGTCGTGTGTTGATCGAATCTGTTGCGTGCGTCAAACTAGTAGTTCCGGCATTTGGGACAGATAGCAGCGAGTGCATGTATAGTAACAACTTGGTGTTTTTCTAAGCGTCCGAGACTAGTAAATGGTGATGCGTGCCCAGGATCCAGATGAACAAGGTTCGAATGACAGCTGATGATGGCGGCCAAGAGATGTTGACTTTGGTCGGTGTTTTCCGTCTTATCGCCGATCCGGATACGATATGTGACTAAGCTAAACTTCATCCTTCGATCCTTCACCCTCGGCCCAACTCCAGTAGCCTCTGCCCTTTTACCTTATCTTCTAGAACTCGTATGTATACTCTTGATACGAATTAACTCAGCCTAATCTACCATCATAAACTGCGGTCTGACTATTCACCAATAGCGAAATCGTGAAGCAGCTTACGTTCACCTCTTCTTTGCTCAAAGTAGAGTCATATCGACTCCATTGTAGGCTGCCGATGGGTGAGCACGCGACTTGACGACACTGGATTGGTTTGCTGAATACGATAATGACATCCCCTAAGTAGTGTTCCTATCATCATTCTCGTCACCGCCCATATCCCCTTCCTCACTTCTATATCCCGAGTGATTGTTTGGTTGTTTCCATTGCTCGTGAGTGGATTTACGATGTCCCAATGATGGGTGTTCATAATTTACACTGGCAACCAATGCCGATGGCCATTTTTCTCTGGCGGAAATTACGTCCATCACCACGGCAAACCAAATATTTGTGTGGTATTTCCGGTGTTACATCCACCAACATTCTCAGAGTACAGGTGGGCAAGACTACGGCATGACACATAGAATAGCATAATGCTAGTATAGCAGACTTGTCACTCGGGCCGCCATCGCTGGCACTTGGGTCGCTGTTGCGCCTCTCTAGAAGGCTTCCACCGGTATGCCATTTCCATTACTGCCTATGACACTGTTCTAATGTCTTTACCGATACTTCGTTGACATCGCTCGCCCCAAGTATGTTGTAATGTGCGGCATGTTACATTAGTATCGCCTGCGTCGTAACACACATTTCTACGATCGCAGTAACCATCCATTCGGCACTGGTCGTAATATCTGTTTACGGTACTCCGTTGATCATCTGGGTTGTCAGAGGGCCCGTTCGGGTTGTCCTGGTCCTCGCTTCTGCCGCCGTAATGGACATATAGCAATCTGCTGAATTCTTCACTGGTTATACCCTCATGGCATTTAGCTAGGTCGTCGTAATTCCCGTTTTCGCTATTGCAGTGCTCGAGAGTATCCGATTATGGTGCCGGTCATTCCGTCATTGTACTTCCTGTTTAGGTCGACATGGTCCCTGTTCGGGTTGGTTTCATCCCGCGTCATACCCGATTGTACCGCTTGTATGTGCTATATGACGCTATACAAAGCTGTATTTCCCTAACTGCTGCATGTATGCGCATCATAACAACCATTTGAGCTCTGGTACTACCGGTGCAGAATCTTGTGATGATTCCATTTATGCTGTTGGGGGCCGCCACTCCTTCCTGGGTTATGGTTATCCTATCTTGTTGATACTAATTACATGAGCCTAACACTCAAGCCCGCAAACGAAACATAATGCAGAAAAGTAGGCAACGCGCCCTCAACTGGAGGCAAAAAACGCAGTACGTTGTTATCCCAAATGGGATTAATAGGGTGTCACACCTCCTGTCTGTCGACAGCGTGCCCGGCTAGCCACCCACGCCCCCGGTTCACCTACCCTCGTTTCCCTACTTGCCACACCGTAGTAGCCTTTTTTGGGCCCGGCTGCCCCCAGTCCAAGACTATTCGGCTGCATAGGACGCTATTAGCCACTCAATGCTATGAAGATACTGCCCTAATAGCAGGTGTGTCCCGTAGCTTGTGGAGGCTCACAGAATCGATATATCCCATTCCCCTGCGCACATGACCCGTTCGTTCGAATTCTCGCACTCTTTTCGATATCGCTCTTGTGGCTCTGCCCTCCCACCACACCTCAGTCTACATTGGATCCAGCTCTGGCCATCCAACCCGCGCGCCTCCCTCACGTCTCGGTGCCCCGGCTCCTCTGTGGCAGCGCTTCGCACCGCCGGCGCCGAGATCCGCAACCCCTCAGTTCCTGGCTCCAATACACCTGTATATACCTATTCTTTACATATCATACATATCCTCCCCTCACTGTGAGCTAAGCGTTGTTAATGATAAGTTATACATTCACTCATTCTATCATAACGAGGCCTCCGGAAGGCCAAGTAATAAGCAATCAAAGCCCTCAATAATTTGGATTTGTCTCTCAGGTTGCGACGTGTACACCGAGATTGTTAAGAGTTACTTTGGTATAAACTTTACGAGGAACCTGTAGCAAACGCTCATAACAGCACTTAGAACCACGCTAATATGTATAAGGACTAGTTTTTTAATAGCTACGGATCGATCTACGTTACACAAGGTATCGAAGAACAATACCACCAGGACTGCCAGCTACAGTTAGTATCTGACACCTGATTTGCATACCATACAGGACCTTAGGACGTCCAACACAGCAAATGAAGGGGAAAAAAAAAAGAAAAGATGGGAGGCAGAAATGAGTCAATCTGGAGGCGTTGCTCAGAGGCACTGTGAGTAGTGAGCATTGTGGACGACACAAGTAGCGCCCTCTACGCAGGTCGTCGACCCTGTGTAACCAATACCACCACATCGGTTCCACTTGGCAACAGGTGCACCAGACGACGCCGAGCTGTTGGAACTAGAGTTCTTGGTGTCCTGTGCAAGGGGAGAGGAGGCGGCCTCGGTCGCAGTGGAAGTAGACATAGTGCTGGAAGAACGAATGGTGACGGTAACCATCTTGGAAGCAGGAACATTCGCAGCAATTGCAGCGGGAGTGGCAACGGGGGCAGTTGGGGTCGGGTCAGCGTTGACGGAAGAAGGGGTGGCACCAGCAGGAGCGGGCGCAGCGTTGGGCTTGCTGCCACGAGCAGGGATCGGGCCAATCCCAGCCCCACTCGAGACGGCAATCGGTGAAACGGGGCCACCAGGAGCAACATAAGTCTTGGGCTCAGCATTGTAGAGATCGAAGACCAGTCCCTTGTCAGAGTAGGTGTACGACTCCTTGAAGTCGATACCGCCGCTGAGCGCAACTGAGCCTGAAGAGACGACCTTGAATTGTACACACTCCATGTACAGCTGCACTCCGCGAGCAGCGTTTACTTTGTACGCAGTGTCCGACTCATGAAGAGCGACAACCTCAGGCCGGAATAGGTATTCACCAGTCTTCAAGTCAGGAACGGTGATCGAGACAAGGCCCTTGCCGGCAATCAACTTGTTGGTAGCCTGGATAGGAACGTGATCAATTCCGGATATATGCGCTATAGCCTGGAGAGAAGAAGCGTACCCAATCATCAGTGTAACCTTGGGAGAAGAGCTTGACCCAAACAGGACCAGCACCGTTGGATTCGGTAGGCGCAACATACACCTGGACGGCACCCTTGTGGCTGGCATCGATGATATCATCCTGAGGAGTGTTATGATACCCTAATAATTAAAGTCAGTGAGCAATATTTAATTTACGTAGTAACTTTTTGACGGCTTACACTCGAAAGTAATCACATCACCTGCCGAAACCTCCAAGGTCTTGGGAACAGCGACGTTGTTTACGTTGCAGGCAACGTCGAGGGAGTCAAGGTTCTTGACTGGGTCGTTGTTTGGGGGAGAACGAATGTAGGAATTGACACCGTTACCCTGGGATACGCCTAGAAGATGTGTAAGTAGCGAGTTGAGTCGCAGCACCTAGGGACGCACCATTGATATGTACGATGCCAACAACGGCGTGAGCATAGGTGGCCGAGGCCGAAGCGATGATAGCAGCAACTACAGAGAACTTCATGTTTAGAAGTGATTCGACTCGTAAGTTGTTTTATTTGAGGTGGGAGTGGCAAGTAGGAGTAGTGGAAAGAACGGAAGAAAAATGAGTGTAAGTGGAGAGAACCTGGTGTTGCGATCAAGCAAGCAGGAGGTCAACTCGAAAAGGGAATGAATGAAAAGATAACAATAGGTGAAGCAGCCAACCTGGAGGCTATATATTCGCGGCTGGAATTGGAAAGTGATCGAGTCGTTTGGAGTGCGCGCGGGGCGGCCTAGACCCAATAACGGCCATTAATATCACGCTAGATAATGAAGCTAGAAATTATTGAGATTGGGGTTACCTATAATTACTAAAACGACACCCGCTATATCGAACCCCCCGCTTTTCTGCCAAGCACCTGATCCAGATCCGCCGAGTCATGGGAATATTTCGTGATTTCAAATCTTCTTGTCACAGAGCGATATTATAATTGGTGAAGCGACAACAGCTATCTAGCCGAGCCATAGCGCTAGTGCGAAAGCTGGTTATGTGCTCGATCGTGAAAGAATCTCCTGGATAGGGGCTCGATCAGCAAATCCGCCCCCTCGATCATCCAAACCTAACCTAGCCTCTGCTCCTAGCCAACTCTTCCAATCCGCCCTTGGCAATTTCCTCCTGTTGAAAATGACCCAGTTGCTTCTAGTAGCAGCAATAACGACGTCGACGACTACCGACTTTGCTTGTGGGCATGAACTCAATGGGGTGGTGAAGAGATGAGTGCCCTTGGCAATCACGAGCCAGCCCAAAGGAGAAAGGGGAGTTGAGAGTTGCGAATAGAGGGCGACGTACCTTGGTTAGTTACATTTTGAAATGCCAAACCATGCGGCAACCAGGAGCAGCGAAGCGTAGGAAGCGAAAGCTGAACAATTGCGAATTTATTCTAAACTGTGAAGACCTAATGTATTAATATTAGAGTTACCTACCGCACCCTCCCAACTCCCGCCCAACAACATTGCCTGAGCAGTCGACCAGAACTGCAGATGTTTTCAAACCCCCTCAAAATCAACATGGAAAAAGTCGTTCAGAGTTGATGGAAATCATATTCTACAATCGCGAAAGATCATAGAGCGGTTGCTGGTCGTGTGCAAATTAACCTTGCCACGTGCGTCAAAATAGGAACTTTGTCACTTGGAACAGACAGCAGCAAGTACACAGTTAGATATAATGACGACTCGGTGGATTTCCGAGCGTCTAGAATTATTTAATAGCTATAAGCGCGCCCGCAGGATCCAGAGGAACAAGGTTGGGTGATGGTCGATCTTGCCGACTTATTGCCGATCTGGGTGCACGTGATATGCGACGACTCTATTCTTCGAACTTTCGCCCTTGGTTCAACTCCAGACTCCAGTAGCCTCTGTCCTTTGCTCTATCATCTGGAGCTCATATGTGTACCCTCGATACAAGTTAACTTCCAGTTTTCCGCCATGGACTCAGGTCTGGCCATATGTCCAAGCTGTCAGTAAGGTCGTACTCGCTTACCACATGTTCTAACTTGCTGCACACAATACAGCTCGCATTTACTTCTTCTGTCACTTATAAGCTAAGTAGGCTCATTGATTCCGTTGTGGACTGCGAATTGGTAAGTACGCGACTTGAAATCAGTCGATTAGGTTGCTGAGCGTTGTAGTAAGATCCCGCAAGTAGTATTCCTATTATCGTTCTTCCCACTGCTGCCCATTGCACTGTCGTCGCCTCTATCTCCGGTGATCGTTTAGTTGTTGCCGCCACTACTAGTGAGTAGATCTACGATACCCCGATAATAAGCGCCCATAACTCATGCTAGCGACCGATGCTAATAGCCGCTTTCTCTGGTGAAAATCACGTCCATACCCATCACGATATATCTACCCAATAGCGTGTCGGATGTTACATCGTCAAAATACAGCAACATCATATAGAACTAGCACAAAACGTTGCAACGGACGGTCATTCGGCGATCGCTGCACTCTGGTTTCTGTTGTGCCGCCCTGGGAGCTTCAGTATGGTCAGTTTATTAGTGCCTTTTCTAATGTCTTCATCCCGCCTCAGTCCTTGTCGACATCATTCGGCCCAAGTCACCTTAGTATGGTCTCCTAATGCTGATTTCCACTATCGCAATAACCATCTATTCAACTCCCGCCATATCTGTGTGCAGTGCCGTATTGATCATATGAACTGCCAGAGTGCCCGTTCGGGCTGCCTGATCCCCATCTCGATCGCCGCAATGCGCACATATCATGTGGTTGTATGTCCATTTGCTGTACGTATGATATATGTCTGCGTCGTAATCCCTGTTCACGCTCTTGTGGTGCCTATATTTGGCCTCGTAATGCCTGTAGCGCAATCTTAGTTCAAGCCGTATTCATTCACGTCGTAACACCTGCTTAGATCGGATTACACTGATTACTGTATGTATGCGCCACCATTCCAATTGTACACCTGTGCAGTTCCTTATTGCAATGACTCCTTTTACGCCGTTGGGAGGTGTCACGCTTTCCTGTTACAACTTGTCCCAAGTACGTACGGTATCTATATTGATTGAAAAAGCACAATGCTCGAGTCCACAGTGTGGGCCGCAGACAGAACGTAATACAGGAAAGTATTCAACGCGCCCTCAAAATTTGCCTGGAAGAGGGCCTAACCCGGATATAGCCGTGTCGGCAGTAATCCCGGGGTTTCCGAATAGGTTTGAGGTCGTAGTACGGTGGCTGCCAGCGGATATCGAGAGTAGTGCAAGAACCGTGGCTTGCGCTGTGGCCAAAGGCGACTGACGCGTTGGCTGGAATACAAAGTGGGTGGCCGTTGGATTCGGGGTGTGGACATGGGCTTGGAGTTGAGATACTTTGTTGGGGAACTTGAAATCGCGAGTGACAAGGTCAGTGCATTGCTCGCAGCCAAAGAAGAATCCGATCCATAAACCTGAACGTGGAGCAATCCACAAGATTTTTTCGCCAGTGCATTAACCTAGCGCATTGCTGGCTTTTCGATTCAATGGATGGGGTGAACCAGTTGAACCAGTTGTATCGTGATTTTGCAATCCCCTAGCATCACGATTGAGTACGCAAGCACCACGCCAAAAATAGGTGTACCTCAACGAGACTGTGCTGAAGTACGTCAATTGTTCGATTTGTGGTAATACATATCGTACACTTTGGACGACTTGATGATTGTCCAGAACCAGAATGAAATATCGTCATCGAGCTCGCATCCTTCGACTTGAGTGAGAATGTAAAATCAAGTAGCGCTATCGCATGTAGTTATTGTAGTAAGCTGGGCGAGAGGGAAACATTATAATTTGGGGAATTCCGGGAAATGAGAACGGATGAAATTCCCTGCAAATGATTTGCATCCGATATCTCCGCTTCCTCACTGCCTCGCCAGCCAGTATGAGCAACCCCAAGCGCAGAATTCGAAACTCTCTCTTCAGCAAATTTGACAAATTGTTTCGCTCATCGGCTCCAGCACCCTCGAGATCTACATTATCAACAAACGACTCAACAAGTGCTCAAGCGCCTTCGTCGTCGAATTTACTCTCACCAATCCCAGGTCGGGCGTTACCAGTCCTTGCGACACCTACGCCTCTACCAGCCGAACCCTTGCCCCCCACTTCACCTGCTCGAAGCCTAGATTTGACGAGCAGCCCGGCATGGACCGGGTTACGTACTACGCTCCGATCGTTGCACAAATGCGCAGTGGTATTTCCGCCACTCCAATCTGCGATTGGTTCTGTTATCTCTGGTATCGACGTAATGGAGGTGTGTTTTCCGTTGCATCACAACAACAAAGCCAGGAAAAACTAATAGGTCATGTAGCTGGCACTTGAACACCCAGACGACTATGAAGATGTAGCACTGAGACTCAAATCGCTGGCTGAAGCTTTAATACGATATTTTCAGGAGTCTAAATCGGCTCAAATGTCCGTATTCATTGAAAGGATTGCCATGTAAGTGTATCTGCCATGTTGAACAGCCATCGTTCAGAATATGTATAGGGTTATTGAAGAACAAGCGAAGCAAATCAATCGCAAACGAGATCACGAGACAGGAAGAGATTTGACTGAAGTCAACCACGACATTGAGGAACTTGCAAGATGCTACCAGCGCATCGAAGGGTTATTTCGACAGCTCGAGGTGAGCATGAGAAATACGACCTAATTTGGGGTGTGGATAATAATTGAAAATGGGAAGGTAAACGCTACGCTCAGTTGGAATATCGCCGGGAATCAATTAGCGGTACGACTCTAATTATACATTTAACTTACATAAATAGTCATATGTCCGAGCAGAACAACCGACTCGAGGAAATGACCCCAACTAAACTTGCGAGCTACGACTCCCCGCTATCCACTAATACAAAGCAACAGACCTGCACCAAAGACACTCAGATGGCCATATTACTTGAGCTGAACACTTGGTCCTGCGATCCCAACGCTCGAAATATCTATTGGATGAGTGGAATGGCTGGCACCGGCAACCTGAAGACCAGCCTCGCACGGACATTTTGCGAAACATTGAAGAAGCAAAAGCTACTGGGAGCGAGCTTCTTGTGCAGCCACACCACAGCCAAGTGCCAGGACGTGGGACGAATCATACCGACAATTGCGTACCAACTCGCGGGCTACTCACTGCCATTCCGATCTGCGGTATGTCGAGTACTAGGAAGCGACCCCGACATCAGTACGGAGAAGATATCCACGCAGTTCGAGCGCTTGCTGCGGGACCCTATTCTGAAAGTCAAGGACGCGATGCCGGAGAATCTAGTTGTGGTGATCGATGCACTAGAGGAATGTAGCGATTTGAATGGCGTCCAATCTATGCTCGAAATCCTTGTCCAACGTGGTACAGATTTACCACTCAAGTTTTTTGTGACCAGTCAACCTGAGCCAGACATCTGGCAGACGATGCAGTCGCAATCGTTCGGAATTCGCTCGGTATTCATCTTGCACGAGATCGAGCGGTCGCTCGTTCAGGCGGATATTGGGCTGTATCTGGCTGAAGAACTTGAATTCATGTCGCCGTCTAAACCTCAAGTCCAGAAGCTGACCGAGTTGTCTGGCGGTCTATTTCTTTATGCAACTATCGCAGTTCGATATATTCAGGCAGGAGGGAGCCTCTCTATCTCCAGTGGGCGATTATCAACGATTCTGGAAGCGAACTCCGACCCAGGCAAGAAGCCTGGGGAGATCGACAATCTATACACGATCATACTAACTGCGGCACTCGAGGATCAACCAGAAGATGACAACGATCTAATTCGGCTTGTTCTGTGGACGACCTTATGTGCCCGCGAGTCCGTGAGCGTTGAGACCTTGGCAGTTCTCGGAGGGGTCAGCGACTCTAGCCTGGCGTTAGCGACATTGCAACCACTACACCCTGTAATCTACGTATCCGAGAATGGCAGCATCGTTACAACCTTCCACCCATCATTCCCTGATTTCATGTTCGACCAGGCCCGTTCGTCACGATTCTTCTGTGATCAGCCAAAGCACAACCAGTTTCTAGCTCGGAGATGTTTCGAACTGATGAAGGAACAGTTGCGATTCAATATATGCAATCTCGAGTCGTCATTTGTGCGTGATAGGGATGTCGCAGATCTGGATGACCGGATCAAAAAATTCATATCCCCCACCCTCTCGTACGCATGCCGCTTCTGGAGTGACCACTTGCGACAGGTGACTGTGCCAGAAGAACTATTTCCTCATATCGACGAATTTCTATCGCAGCGATTGCTTTTCTGGATGGAAGTGATGAATCTGAAGGATTGGATGAAAATGGCTGTCAAAATGTTGCACACTGCGAATGATTGGCTAGTTGTAGGTGCCTTCCGTGTTAGGTATCTTTGCTGAGGGACTAACCGTGATCAAATAGATATCCTCTGCGCCCCGTAATTTAGTAGCACACATCCAGGACCCGATCAAATTTGTCGCCAAGTTTACGGCAAACGCTGTCTCAGAATCAACACCCCACATATACGTGTCCTTGCTTCCATTTTGTCACCAATCGAGTTCTGTCTTCGAAAATTTCTGGAAACGCACACACGGATTGCCAGTGGCAAGCGGGAAAATAGTTGAGGAGCAACCTCGAATTTGGAAGATAAGCCGAGCAGCCAACTCTATCGCGTTTTCCCCAAACGGCACCCGACTCGCATTTGGAACCGACGAGGGGACAGTTGCAATCAAGGATGTGGTTAGTGGAAGGACGGTTGTTGGCCCACTCAAAGGACACGAACAGTGGGTGCTATCAGTTGCATTCTCTCCCGATGGCAAGTGCATTGCCTCGGGTTCCAGCGATTCCACTATCGTTGTCTGGAATGCCAACAATGGTATGCGCCTTGCCAGTCCATTCAGGGGGCACACCAATGCTGTCAAAGCTGTTACATTCTCACCCGACAGTGTTCATATCATCTCTGGCTCCTGGGATCATTCTGTTCGTGTTTGGAGTGTACAGGATGGCATTCCAATCCTTGCTCCTTTCCTCAGCCATACCAAGGCTGTGAATTCGGTAGCTGTCTCACCCGATGGCGCACGTATCATTTCGGGGTCTGATGACCATACCATCCAGATCTGGGATGCACATCGAGGCACTCCTACCATTTCGCCACTTATAGGTCATTCCGACTCTGTCACCTCGGTGGCATTCTCACCCGATGGGACTCGAATCATCTCTGGGTCAAAAGATCGCACTATCCTAATCTGGAATGCTCTCAATGGTGCTCGTGTTTCCACTCCACTCAAGGGTCACTCTAGTCTAGTTCGGTCGGTGGCATTCTCTTCAGACAGCACACACATTATTTCTGGCTCGGATGATGCGACTGTCAGAGTTTGGGGTGCTTTTGATGGCACTCCTGTTGGCAGCCCATTCAAGGGACACACAAAGCGAGTCTGGTCTGTGGCATTCTCCCCTGATAGCACATGCATTGCTTCGAGTGGTGATGATTGCACCATCTATATATGGAATGCATTTGCCATCAATTCTCCAGGTCCCCAATTAGGGCACATAAACACCATACTGTCGGTTGCATTCTCACCTGATGGGACACAGATTGTTTCTGGTTCTAATAACCATAGTGTTTGCATCTGGGGTGCCAATGATGGCTCACTTGTTGCTGGTCCTATGGTAGTGCACACTGGTATTGTTTGGTCAGTGGCAATCTCACCCGATGGCAAACATATTGCCTCTGGCTCCAGTGATTACACTATAATAATATGGAACGCCCTAGATGGTTCTCGTATAGCTGGTCCACTTCAGGGGCATACCAAACCAGTGGCATCAGTCTGCTTCTCACCCGATGGTACTTGCATTGTCTCTGGTTCTTGGGACAAGACTCTCCGTGTTTGGAGTACACGTGACTACACCCTCATTGGCAATCCATTCGAGGGACACACTGACGACGTCAACTCGGTAGCATTCTCTCCCAGTGGGGCTTATATTGCCTCTGGCTCTTACGACTTCACCATCATCATATGGGATGCCTTCAAGGGCACTCGACTTGCTGACCCACTCAGAGGGCACACTAACTGTGTTTTTTCAGTGGCGTTCTCCCCCAATGGTATGCGAATTGTCTCTGGTTCCTTAGATAATACCATCCGTGTGTGGAGTGCTAACAACGGAACTCCCATTGCCGGCCCATTCAAAGTACACACCAGCCCGGTTCGATCTGTTGCCTACTCACCAGATGGCACACATATCGTTTCTGGCTCCAATGATTGCACAGTAGTTGTCTCCGACGCCAATAACGGCGCTGTTGTTGCTGGTCCATTCAAAGGTCATGCCGATTGGGTCTGGTCAGTAGCATTCTCACCTGATGGTATGAGTGTTGTTTCTGGCTCATTTGACCGCACTATTCATGTCTGGGATGTACACAACATCACTTCGAAGGCCCATCCATCCGAACATGACCCCAGCTCAATGAATCATCAGAAAAAGTCCCTTCCTGCCACCCAGATCACTGTTAACAACGATGGGTGGGTTATGAACCAGAATTCAGACCTGCTGTTTTGGGTTCCACCCAAGGTTGCTCAATACCTCCCACCTCTTCACAACACTCTGCTCATTCGACCTGAGGGGTCAATAGGGATTGATTATCAGGGACTTTTTCTCGGCCACGACTGGCATCAATGCTACTGTACATAATATCTGTTTTTCCCATTCAAGTATTGTTGTGGATTTTGATTGTAAAGAATCTTTCTAGTGTGATGTGACCTCTAACCAGTCATGCAACGATTCCCATTGTCCTGTTTGCATAAAGCGGTCTCATGAAAACGAATATATTTGCGGATGTCTACAAATCAATCATTAGAATCAACCACCAAGTATCACCCAACCATCAGCCAGCAAAACCGCTTGCTAGCTCAACTGCCCGCTAATAGTAGCACCCCGACAAACACCACCTGGCAATACCCCTCAAACCTCACCCTTTGCTCAGTGTTCTGACCTTCCTGTGGCAAATCCATCCTAGCTTGTGTGCTACTAGCACATGGTACTTTTTAATCCTAACCAGAGACCCACCGAAACACAAAGTGTTTCTGCAGGTCTGTTTGCCTGGGACTAAAGAATTTCAAGCCGGACGCGCAGGTCCCGAGTACACGAAGATCCGAGTCTCCGTCGTCGAATACACCGGTGAAGATGGGTCGTGTAGGTGACAAAACATGGTGTTTACATGCGGCCAAGTGGATGTTTAGGTTGGGCTTGTAGTCTGGACAAGCTCGTGTTGTTGTTCGGGCTAGATTGAAAATGTTGCGGTTCTGGTTATACTGTCGATTAGGCTGTTGTAGGTCAAGCGTTGGAAATAATAGCACTCAAGGAATGAAAATGTAGAGTTGGCGGTCAATACAATGCTGAATAAACCCAGAGCAGTAGGATCAATTCGGGAAAAGTTCTCGCTTGTAGGGTTGGTTTGTCGGGAGTCGGTCGACCTTGCTGGTAATGTCAGTGTCTGATAACATTGGTCATTCAGTAGTATAGATCACGGCCTAAAACTAGACTTACCTGTTTACACTCCCAGAATCTCCTGGATTGCGGCTCGACAAGCATTGAATCCCCTCCCGGATCACCCAAAACCTAGCCCCCATCCCCGGCCAACTCTTCTAATCTCGGACGATTTCCCTCTCCAAACTGATCCAGTTGCTAGTAATGGCGATTTTTGACTTTTCGTGTGGGTGAGATCAGTAGGAATCGAGGAGTTGAGTATCGTTAGGAATCACAGGTTGACCTGCAAAGAGAGAAAGGGGTGTTGAGAGTGTCGGGAATGGTGATTGGAGGGCAATAATGTTTGCTAGTCAATACCATGATCCATCGCATCCTAAAATATCAAACCATGAGAAACCAGAACCTAAAACGATCGTGAATTTATTATAAACTGTGATGACTGGATGTATTATACAAGCGCGGACCCATTTCTCGCCAGGCTAGTTTTGGACCCATTTCTCGCCAGTTGGTCGTCCCTGCCCGAGTGATTTGGAGTAAAAATTAGAGATATATACTAGCATATAAAAGGAGCCTATTTGCCCCTACTATGTTGTTTTGGTTGAGAAAGACCAAGATTTGGAGGAGCATGAGTGCATATAACTTGCTCTCTGGGCGATCTGTGGGTCATCACTAAACCTTCGGATGCTTGTATCTGATGGCAATCTCTCTGGCTGCTTCTGAATCTCTAATCCACGTGTGCATACAGGTTACTGTCATATACTTTTCACTATCCGAACTCATTTTCACAAGTATTTAAGACTAAGTGCTATATTTTAAGTCAGAAATGACCATCGGAATCAGTTGCTTCCGATAGAGCCGGAGTTTTAAAAAAATAGACTATTCTAAATTAATCCAGCAACGCTAATGTGCTGGTGTGCATCAGGAAAGCTTTCAAACAACGTGGGGTTATGATTAGTCATGTTCCGTTGCGGTCCGATGGGATCCGAGGGTGGCGAGAAATGGGTCCATGACCTGCCAGATTGTAGGGGCTGGTATGGTTTCATTTATGAATTAAAATATTTATGCTTTTGATATATTATACATAAGATGTTCAAGTCGCATCATATCTACTTTTTATGTCCCGAAGTATTGTTTCTGAGCTTTGTGGTTCTCAAAGGCCAGAACTGGCGAGAAATGGGTCCGTGCTTGTAGTTACCCTTCAGCCACCAGCCTGCTCCGATGCGGTTCCATCTGCTACCTTGACCAAACGTAAAAAGGCATTCGCTCCCGTACATACAAGGTGGGAGCAAGTTGTCGCTAGTAATTTGTCACTTAGAACATACAGCAGGAAGCAGATAATGAGGTATGATAATAGGCTAATATCTCTTGAGCACCCGAGACTTCTGTGGGTGAACGAGGTTCGAATGACAGTTGGTGATGGCGGCTAAGCGCTTGCAATCGGTCGGGGTTTGCCAGCTTATCGCCGTTCCGATAGCTTTCGGCGATATGTGACTAAGCAAGACTCTATTCTTCAGATTTTCGCCCTTGGTTCAACTCCAGTCGCCTCTGTCCTTTGCTCTATCGTCTGGAACTCATATGTGTACCCTCGATACAAGTTAACTTCCAGGCTGCTGCTGTGGACTCGAGTCTAGCCATTCATCGACGGCGAAATTGCAAAGCACCTATTGCCATATACCCAAACTGTCCGTACGATCGTACTCGCTGACCAGATGTTCTGACTCGCTGCACACAATACGGCTTGCATTTACCTCTTCTAGCACTTATAGGCTAGGTGAGTTTATCGATTCCATTGTAGGCTGCAAATTGGTAAGTACACAACTTGATCACTCGATTAGGTTGCTGAACGTTTTAGGGAGATCCTCCCAAGTAGTATTCCTATTATCGTTCTTCTCGTTGCTTCCTATTTCTCTGTCGCCTCCTCTATATCTCTGGTGATTGTTTAGTTGTTGCTGCTGCTACTAGTGAGTGGATCTACGATACTCCAATGATAAGCGCCCATAACTCATGCTAGCGACCGATGCTAATAACTGCTTTCTCTGGCAAAAGTCGCGTCCATACTCATCGCTATATGTCTACCCAATGGCGTGTTGGGTGTTATATTCGTTAAAATACAAGCTACATTACGTAGAGCCAGCACAAAACATTGCAGGACTCATTTGGCGCCATTGCTACACCGGGTTTCTGATGTGCCCGTCTGGAGGTTTGTCTATTAGTGCTGCTTTCATGTTCATTACCTTTTTGATATCATTCCCCCCAAGTGAGTTATTACGTCCATCGCCGCTACTAGATACGTGTCTATCTGATGTTACATTCGCCAGCGCAGATGGAGGCAAGGTGCGGCTAGCATAACCTCGATGCAGCAGAATTGTCATTTGGTACCATTGTGCCCGCTGGGAGGCTTTCGCACAAGGTATGCTGTGACTATTACCACTTACGTCAATATTCTAATGTCTCCGTCGATATCTTGTCACCCCAAGGAAGTTGTAATTTGCGTGCGGTACGCTGTCTTACGTCATAACGCCCACTTGTGCATCCATTCAGTGCTCCGCCAGTAACTGTTTGAATGCCGGATTAATCATCTGGGCTGCCAGAATTCCCGTTCATTCTGTCCTGGCCCTCAGTACGACAATCATAATGCACACATGGTATACTGTGGTATTATCCTGCTGCCTATTAGAATGACATCTGCCTAGGTCGTCGTAATCTTTGTTCATGTCATTACAGTGTTCGCAGGGTGCCACATCATATAGTCCCGATCATTTTGGCATCGTAAGTCCTGTTTAGGTTGACGTGATGCCCGTCCAAGGTATTTCATTCCGCATTGCACTTCATGGTAACATCCATGACGGCATACTAGCTTGGTTACTGCATGTATGCGCCATCGTAACTACTGTTTGCATATTTGTACTACCCGTGCAGTACCTGTTCTAATCACTTCCTCCCACGTCGTCAGGAAGTTGTCCAACGTATGTGTAGTGTCTTTTTGATATTGATTGAAATAGCACAACACTCGATCCTACTGGGTGAACCACGCAGAAGCAATGTAACACGTCCTCAACTAGACGCAAAAAATGGCCATAAGAAATGATGCGAACCAACTTTGGTCCATGGCAGTACTAGCGGTGACAAAAAGTATTTAAATATCGTCACGTGCCACTACTGAGATTTGCCTGCCTTTGCTACAATGACCCATAAGCGTTCAAATGAGCTGCCAGAGACACTCCGAGTCTATATTCTTGCTCTACGGCAGCAGGGCTACACATATAATCAGATCTCAAAAATGACTGGGGTCCCTGCTCCCACAGCCTGGTATACAGTCAAACGGGTTATCAAATCTGGCACCATATCATCTCTGCCACGCTCTGGCCGCCCAGGGAAATTTCCACCCGGCATTTGCTGGCAAGTGATTCGGGCCCTTCGCCGCCATCGTTTCGAGCCATACAGATTGATTGCTAAGCGCATTGGTGGCCTCACGGCACGTCAAGTCTGATATATTGCCAATTCGAAGAAGTATCGCTGCTTTGTCGCCCGTCGCAAGCCATATATTGATCGGCGGAAGGCAATCAAGCGCCTCGAATGGGCTCACACCAACCGGGGCAGGGACTGGGAAGCAGTAATTTGGACGGATGAGACTCAGCTGGGGACTGGGGACCAACCAGTCCGTCCAATGGTCACCCGAAGACGAGGAGAAGCATATCTCCCCGAATGCATCATCCCCACCTTCGAGAGTGGCCGAGAATCACTGATGGCATGGGGATGTATTGCACATGGGTATAAGGGTCCACTGGTCTTGCTCAAAACCGATAAACGAGTTATGACCTCAAAAGGGAAGAAGAAGGGTGGTGGGATTAATTCCCAAGCTTATGCTGAACAGGTCCTCTCAGGTCCTCTGAAGGACTTTATAGGATTTATGGAGAAGGAGAGGGGCCGAGGGATGCTTGTGGTTGAAGATGGAGCTCCTCCACATAGGGGAAAGGCAGCAAAATTGGCCCGTGAACAGCTGGGTATCCATCAACTCCCCCACCCACCCTCTTCTCCTGACCTCAATCCTATTGAACCAATATGGCGGCTTCTCAAGTCCCATGTATACAATACCCCTGGATCACGAAGAAGCCTCCAGCAGCTTTGGGCTACGGCCCAAGCTGTTTGGGACTCAATAACTGTCGAGGAAATTAATAAGCACACTGGGCAAATGAATGCTCGGATAGCAGCAGTGGCCAAGGCAAAAGGTCTTCAAACTAGGTTTTAATTATCTACCACTACTGTACATATATGCTATGTAGTATTTTCATACTCGACTGACAGCTAAACGTGTATGCGAGAAAAGATGTGAATGTATTGGTCGGCGCTTAAATCACGTGTTTAAATACTTTTTGTCACCGCTAGTACAGTGCTTTTGCAAATCGCTACAAAGGGACCAACGTGCCCACTGTGCAATGAAGTCTAGACCAGCACGTCCAGCGACACCGAAAGCCACTTTTGATCTACATTCCGGGAGGTGACTCTTGGATCGGATAGTGTTCCCCGATGTAGCTAATCCCGTTGTGATGAATAGACAACTCAATTTGGTTCGAGAGCGAGACGAAACTAGGAGATTTCGTAAATTGAACCGATGATAGGTAATTTTATTTACCTCGCCCTGAAGATCTGGCCACCCGGCCGTAGAGCCACCACCCGAGTATTACCATACCAGAACCGCCGCTCAGCTTCGGACTTGTTACCGAGGCGGAAGGGAAACTAGATTATCCATTCGCCCTCTTTGATTCGCAACGTCATAGATTCAACCTATACTCTAAATTACACGTCTCATCATAGTTCGATCAACGTACCTTGATTTCTCCTGGCTTGGCACCAATTATACTTCCTCACAAAACGATCATGCTGCGTCCCACCCATCTTAAATACCCCGTCTTTCCCTCGGCTGATTCTGATCCTACGGTCCCAATGTCCACCATTCGTACACTCGTTTGGTCGTCTGGGGTAGCGTCCTTGGTGTGGTTCACTATATGCTCTGGTCGAGTCCTTCAAACCAGACTTGAATCCAGCTAAATTCCACCTTTGAGAGTGCTCCATCTTCAGGGCTGCACAGGACGACTTGGAAAGGAACGGATTTATTGACAGGAGAGTCGGCTGCCAAAAAAGTGGGGATAATGTCGACTGAAATCAAGCACAAGGAGGTGAAATCGAAGTATAAATATCATTTGTTCGCACTTACATAATGGCCCGTCGTCGCCCAGTCTACCACAATTGGCGATGTCCCGCTCGAAGGGTCCGTGCTCTATCACGCATGATCAAGATTTCGGTAAGCATGAATTTGGTTGTATTTACCTTGAGGATGGCCATCATGTCTTCTCGAATATTCATCCGCTCCTCGGGATTTGCCATTCCTGATTCAAATTATATTGGCTGTAAACGAGTCGAGTGAGTAGTACTCGGAACGAGTATCTCGGCCAGTACGCGCAAACTCGATTCAATATCTGCAAGATGTCGCGCACAATCGTACCACAACGTCAGCGCAGGGCGGAGTAATTCTGTCCAGTGCTTAGGCCAATAGGCCTTGGCAATGTGTTTAACAAACCTTTCAATCGGGTTGGGTTGTAAGCTCCCATGGGTTGATGTTATGTACTTACTTGATGGCCAAGTCAAATCCACCGCTTTCATAGTGAGTCTCTGCAATTCGATACGCAATGTAGTAAGTTTGGCCAACTTTTTGCTGCTTAAAAGTCTCGTAGGCTTTGGTATAGAGCTGAGACAAGGGTAAACGGTTCAATCGAGAGTTTACATTACATCGATAATTAACCTATGGTAATCTATCTTTTTCTCGTTCGCAAACGCAGGGGTTGCGGATACCGGACTCGGGTCTCTGGTCTATCCATCTTTTAGTCTAGTTCCCACAAAACACAGCTTGACTGACCTCCGCTTCCAAAACGGTCTTGAACCGTACGAGTCGTTCGCGCGAACAACCAGCCGCAATATAATGGTGGAACCTGGGATGTTGGAGGACTAGAGATGGGTTCTGTCTCGAGGAGCTTGCGGTACCGAGGTTTACCACATTTGACTGGGGTTGGCCAGGAAGAGGTGTCGGTGTTGGAATCAGCGAAGCGGACAGGTTAGAGGCGTGACCAGGAATAGGTGAACGTGCCGGCACTGGTTACGGTAAAGCCGAGGGAGTGAGTACTTGAATGTGCAGTCCGTTTCGTAGTCCGTGTTCGAGCAATTCCGCAAAAATCCTGTGCCTTGAGGGTGCTCGTCTCAATTGGAGTATTGAGGATGCCTAAATCGGACATACTGTCTGGCCATCCAACTCCAGCACTCATTCGTCTCGTCGCCAATGCCCCAGCTGCGGAATAACTCGGCAAAGCGATGGATGTGTCGATTAAAGTGGGCAAGGGCACGGTGGGTCAGATTATGGTAAAGGAAAAATTTGCAGATCTAATCACAGCCATTAGTAACATTCATATTCAATATGCTAGTAAGAGTAAGGGTATGATCGAGGAGCAAGCATACCTTGACAGTAACACAGTCTGCCAGGACTTTCGCCTCAGCCCAGCGTTTCGTTCTCGGTGGCAGTAGCGCAGTGCTCCCAAACATGTCTATCAAACCCGACCAGCAATCTTCATAGTGCCTAGAAACCCGGATTCCTGAATACCAAACAGAGTTCAAGCCGAAAGTGCACTCACTTTCTCGCAACCTCTTGCTCGTCTCTAAACTCGGCAAATGTGGCCATTTTGTATTCATACCGTGTGACCCAGCCTTGCCCACTCAACGGACGGCCACTTCCTGATCCGGATGACAAGTGGGGTGGAGGAATAGGAACGGTCGAGCCGTGGTTATGTCGGTTTCGTTTTCGACGGACGCGTTTGGAATGAGCAACGTAATATTCAAGGGCCGATTCGTGAAGGGCTTCTTGCAGACTTCCCACGAACTCGTTGAGCTCGGACGAACTGACTGGGCTGAGCACGAATAACGCAGCCCGAGAGTCTAGCCCGCCCTGGCGCCTGATAAACGTCAAGCGAGAGTCAAGTGCGGGATCATCTGTTTATGAAATAAATTGATATGGATTGTAGTTATTGCAATCTAATACGAGGACATTACCAAGTGCTCGTCGACTTGCCAGCAAGACTACTGTGAGCTTAATTCCCCTCTCGCCTGTCGAACGTTTCCTCGCCGCGACCTCCATCGCCAACTCGTTATCTCTTTGCTTTTCTCCCTCGGGTCTTAGTCCTCAAACACGCTTGAAACGATGAGCACGTAATCGGTAAAAGCGGTGTTTAGATTGATAACGCCGTCGATGCTGTTGATGACCAATCGTTGGAACTTGTTGTGGCTTGAGGATTGGCGGAAAAGTGTCAGAGCTGGTAGCACTTGGGCAATGGAGAGCAGCACATACGAGATACTGACTGGGATGTGGATAAGCGTTCAACAGTCACGAGATGAATGTCATTGCGAATCACAAGTCGGTCCACAAGTGAGAGATCTAGAGACACGAAACCGCCGAATGAAATATGATAATATATACTGCCCGTCGTATCCAAAGATACTAACTCTGTACTCCCGTATTGTCCTGAATTTTTACATTTTCATCCTAATTTTCGCGTTTCACAATAATAATGCTATCTCGATTCTATGAAAAATCAACACTACTTTCACTTGAGTCGGAGCAAAGTGTGAAATTGAGAAATTCGCGATTATAGTGGGGAGAATACACATCAAAGAGAATCTACAAAAAAAGGATTAAGACTTGGAAAAGAGGCCCATCACACCAAGATGACAAGACACTCGTAAGTATGGAAAAAAGGGACTTTCAGTTAGGAAATTTCTTAATCACGCAACTCGCAAGAACCTGTCCAAGGGTATTAGCAAAAAATCCAAGAACTAGAAACAATTAACCTACATTTGCCATTATCATTAAGTTCCAACTCCGCCAATTCAAAAGCTATGGTCTCCATTGGCGATCCCACTGGAGTTGGAGCGGGTGTGGCCGCATCCAGGGCTGCTGCCTCATCTAGGGCCGCAGCCGCCTCATCTGCCTCCTGCGAGCCCATTTCGGCCACCGCCAGGTCGATATTCAAGCCCTCTTCGATCAGTTTGAGGTCAGCCAGGATTTCGTTTACTGTAGTATCTATGACGTGCTCGATCAAGCAAAGGACGCGCTCGAAAGGGATCGAGTCCGAATCAGATGCATTCGCCTCGACCCTAATCAGATGGCGGAGCCTGGTCCATTGAAGCCAGTCGCCGCACACGCCGTGTAGGTGTGCACGAGCCTCATGAGGATTGAGGCGTGACGAACACATCGGACAGGTCTGAACATAAACGGGGCGTGTAAAATAACTATTGAGTGCCGGCATCTACGGGGTGGAGTTAGTGTGCATAAATAATTAGGGAATGATAGATAACGTACACTGTAAAGCTGTAAGCAAAGGAGAGGGTGATCACAGTGGGTGTCAAGCAAGGCGTTCCGAGAGCTGGTTTAATACCTGCAGGATGCGATTAACATAGCAATACAAAAGTCGAAGACGTCACTTACCGTGGTGTGTCATGATGCATTTTCCCTGCTCCGGAGTGCGTGAAGGGCGACAAAAGATCGGAAGGTACTAGGATAAATGTGGCAGACCTTCTAGCCGCTAAACGCATTAGCGGGCAAGCCCTGAAGGCAGCCATGCCTCCACCACTTGGGATGCGTATTGACATCATTGGTGAGATGGGGATTGTCGCAGAGAAGATACTTGAGGCGTGAGGACTGTGGTGGTTGTGGCTTAGGGCATTAATGATCACATGACCATCATCTTCTATCGGGCAAATGACTTTCGGGTTGTGGAGCTTAACACCGAGTCAGCATATTTAGCGGTAAGGGTAATAAAAATTGGAAGTCTCGATCAAACAAAATTCATGATCGAAGGCTTAAATATATTAACGGGCCGACTTTATTATATCTGGTAATTGTTCTGAAAGGAGCTCCACTGAACTGTCGACTGCTTTGGCATGGTTGTGAAATTCAGGAGCACGGAGCCTAATTATTGTGGATATCGGCGGTGCCCAAATGTGTATTGGTGGTTGGAGCCAAATATGCACTCCGCGTCAACAAAATTTATACTCTAAACCCTGAAAGGAGCCAATCCAGTTCAGGGAGGATCGGCATATTTCTCATTCCAGGTATGAAAATTGAAGATGTCAATGTAAATTGATTGAGGTAAGGATACAAAAATTTCCAAGTGATGGTGTGCAAAAATGAGCACAACGATACAAAAACAACAAACAAAAACAATGGAAAAACGACTTGGGATAATGTGTCTGAACACAACGACATAGCATGCTTAGATGACAGGAATTAGCCATGCACGATGAATAAGAAATGAGCACTTACTGGTTAATCAGGGTTAACCATATCATCAAGCATGTCCATTTGGCCAACAATTGTAGTTCGATCAACGATATACTGGGCCTTCTCGGGTCTTGGGACCTTGTAGCGTCCAACAAGACAATCGATGTCGCGCACGTCAATAATTTCTGTTGCAAGAAGGTCCCCACCAATTAGTTTATATTCAACAATATTGGCATCATTGTGTCGTTTGAGGTGTGGGATAGGCGAGACAGCTGCAAGAACCATTGGATCAAGGGGAGGGACAATGTTTACAGCTTCGCAAATTTCCTGCAAAAAATCAGTATCAATTACAATGAAAATCTCTACACGCCCATAGCCTTCGACAGGTTCATCGACAATTTGTGCACCACTGCGATTCCAGCGCCAATGGCTCAGCTGTGTTAAATACTAGACAAAAGCAGATTAATAATATGAAATTAACATAACACAACTACCCACCTTAACAAATGACGCATTGCGTGAGAATGAACTCTCATGTGGGCTAACAGCATGTGCTCGTATGAGATCATGCCCGCGCTGGTCCTCAACTTGTTGCATACGGCCCCAAGTCACAAAGCGCTGTCTAGGCAACTTTCGACGTATATCTGTGGCATCTACACCGGTTGCAACACTGAAGTAGTTAGCTATCTTTCTATGAAGAATTTGTTTGAGGACGGAGCAGCGCCTAGGCCCGGCAAAGACAAGGTCCGGATACATGTCATATCTTGTACCCCTGACAATCGTGTTGTGCCGGTCTTCAAGATCAAGCTCATCAGTAAGGCTGAAGATCAACTTGATCTGCGAGAGTTGAGCAATTTCAAGGACACGTCGATTGAGAGCAGAATAAGGAAAATGGCGGCTCTTGTTTGCACGGGCAAGAGAGCCACAAAACCTTTCCATCGGGAAGGACCAATAGCACCAAATTGGTCCCATTGCCTCGATGTCATCTGCGATGTGGAGGAGAGCATGAATCAGGAGGGAGCATGCACGCAATCGGTTGCGAGTTTTTCTATAGTAGAGCCTGGAGCAGGGCATGGATGGACAGGAGGCGGTGTTAATCTCTAGCTTAGCAATGAAACCAGAATGGACAAAGGTAAACGCACGCTTCGTAGTTCTCCACCCAACTTGCAAACCCTCTCCGAATGAACTCGACGTCCTCTTGTGTAATCGAATGAGAGCAACATTTGTTGATTAGTCGGACAAGGAGGATAAAATGTTGGTAGTATGCCTCGTTTTTGAAGCGATTGCGTAGGAGACCGGGGCCAATGAGTGTCACAAAGAGCAATGTGCTCTCCGCTGTTGACTCGTACCGCTTCTCTGCAAGATTCGGCACTCGGCAGCCAAATTTGGCAGGAATCGTATCGCCACTGCGTGCACATGCTCGGCCGATTGCATCCCAGATGCTTTTATCGAGGATATAATCTTCGTCGCCAGTTCCAAATGACTTTTTCTTCTTGCTGTGAGTCCAAATGTCGATGAGCGTCGGGATCACATTCTGGAACACTACATGCATAAAATCGTGGGGGAACGAGGTTGGAAATTCGAGGGAGGACAACGCAGCAAGTGAAGATATGCCGTTGATCCCAGTGCGGGTGGAGCGTCGGCCCTCCTGAGCATCATCCTTGGAAGCCTCGACAAAAGCCGCATCATTGACGAATTCAACGTGTGTGCGGAGGGGGAGGTCGAGTGGATCATAGTTGGTGGGACCCTCGCCTTGCCCGGCGAAAGGGCGAGCTAATGGCGCATAGTGGGTGGCACTCAATTTATTCGGCTCCTTGGATTTTGTTGCCCGTATCCCAATGATATTGCATGCACGGCATGGATATTTGCCATTGTGCCCCTTCATGCACATCAACTTGGCAACGGCAGGCATATCGCCAAAGCAAACGAGCAGGTAGGCGTAAAGGCAAAAAGGCCGATTGTGCTCTCCATCGTAGGCAGCCACACCATGAGCAAGCTCCTCAAGCTCAGTGACAAATGGCTCAAGGAATGTGTGAACTTCTTTTGGAGAATTCGGCCCAGGGATGACGCCCAAGCAAAGTACGTTCTCAAGGCGGTGCCGAATCGAGGGGGGGAGGTTATAGTTGAAGGCGAGGAGTGGCCAGCACGTCTGCTTGCGCGACTTGAAGGGGCCAAACCCATCAGTGGAAAGACCAAGAGCAACATCAGTGGGCAACGAAAAATAGTTGTGTTTAAGTTTACAGAGCCCTACGATCACCTGACACTGTTGTAGGCACTTGTAGTGAGCTCCGTCAAAGATATCGGCAAAGACATCTGGCCTCGATTGGCGTCGAGCACGATAGCCAAGGGAATGTGCTGTCTTGGGGTCATGGTACATATTGGCAAGGCGGGGATAATCGGGAGATACTGAAATACGCGACAAGCACGCCGTTCGTGGGTCTCTTGGTCAAGTCTGTAGCGCGGCTCCTTGCAATACGGGCAATCCTTGCACATTTCGAATGGACCTGTATACGCGATGCACGAGTTAATGCAACAGTCAATGTTCCTCGGCTCAAAGGCGGCAAGGCGGGCAGCATGCTTGCGAATCCGCTTCTCAGAGGGGAGTGTGCCCAACTCATCAGGGAATGCACGTGGGAGCTTGCCGAACGCTCGACCAGTAATGTCGGTGTCGACTTTGTAGTTGAATGTGTGGACCAGTCGAAGGTCCTCGCCAGTGAGTTTGAATGCTATAACATGGTTTAGCACATTATAGAAATAAGATAAAGCGATACGTACCTCCACACCTGGACATATTACCGTGGGCCTTCATTCGCGCAATTTCATGCGACATCAGCCCATTGAGCCATGGTTCGTGCTCCAATAATCTGCGCATCTTCTCACTCGGATCTTCATCCACGGTCCGTAGAACAGAAGATTCGGCCCTACTCGATGATCCAGCACCTGGGGTGTCGAGCTGGAAATCGGCATAACGGGCACGGGCGAAGTCTAGATCATTCTCGAGGTGGGGATTTCAACGATCGGGCGAATGTGAGCGTGATCACGACTTGCGACGTTTCCGGTGACGTTTTGGTGGGGGTGGGCTGGCGGGAATTCGCGGAGGGGGGGAGCGTGGGCGCTGTCGTCTGTGGTAATGCCGAGGTCCAGGGGCGGGGGGGTGCGAACGATTCGCAAGTATTGTTGCGATCGTTTGAAGTAACTTGGATGCTCGATGTGAACCACTGGGACACCCATGCCGCATGTGCCGTCTAACGGTCTTGGCAGCGCGTGCCTGCCTGCAGTACGGGCATTTGAGGGTATACTGGGCGCCCCGAGGCATGCGCTGCAGGTGAAGGTGTGCAGCGTGAGCCCCCGGAATGAAACTAGAATATAAAAAATCGGAAAACGCATACCTTTGAGCTGAGCCCTACAACCTCGTAAAGCCGATAATACGAGTACGATCGGATACCTTGAATCCAAAAAAGTTAGCATCCTTGATTGTTTCTTTGTGATCGCGGCCGACTCACCAACTCCACTGAACACAACTCTGCGCCCACACGCCGAGCGAATAGAATCACAACTCGCCGCTGCACCCAAACAATGACATCGTGGAGCGAAAGAACGCAAAGGGCCAAAGGGGGCAAAAGGAATGGAAATTCAGCTCGATTGTGGGGGCATACCTGCCCCACAATCGCAAATGAGAGTGCTATCTAAATATCACGAAAAGTTAGTGGATTAAAAAAAATCGAAGATGTACTTATCTTCGCTCGGGTTCAATGCGCATCAAAGAGATAGTGGGGTGCGCATAAAAAAAACATCTGGATACATAGTAATTCAGAACCGCACGCCGACCATGATCAAAACTCACGGGCGAGTCTAGGTCACACAAATAATCCAGTATCAACGTCGCTATGGGGAAGTTGGTGCCGAAACCGCGCCCAAAGCGTTGGTGATGGAGCGCAAGGCAGGCCAAGTGGTGGGCAGAGGGTATGGTGGGAAATTCAAAGTCACCTGTTGGTATGTCACATGACCAAACTATGATGCCAGCTATGACGCTAACTATGACGACACCCTGGTTTCTGTTTCTGACGTCACCGCGGAAACACCAGATTCAGACCCTGCCACAGCTATGCAACGATTGCCTGATCCCATCTTTACGTTCTCGAGCTCTTTTGGACGTCGACACTACGCTTTGTTCGCTGTCGCACACAACCTTTCGTCCCCCAATACTGACCATTTCCCTCTATTTCTCTCTAGTTTTATCTTTTTGTTAGATGACTAGGGGAGGCGATTCAACATCCAAGTCAAAGAAGCTTGCGTCGTCGAGCAAAAAACGCGTTCGTTCCGAGTCTGAATCAATAGACTCGTCGGAACTTGACGATCCCCATGTCAAGACATCGCTGGAGGCCTCGAAGGCGCTCAACAAGGCGAGGAAGAAGCAGAGGCAGCTAGCACGTGCTGAAAGCCCTTTGTCCCGGGGCTTGGGTGACATGAAGGCGGAAGTTGACGCCTTAAAAGGTACAGTTTTCTCAGCTCTCTCACCACTTACGGCTAATAAATAACGCATTTCTCTTGCAAGAGCGAAACAAGCAATTGGAAGCCGCTCTTGGTGAAGTGCTTGCTTCGATTCGAGCACGCGATACCTCTCCCACAGCTAGTTACTCCG